>JAPMOR010085606.1:202337-262427 GCA_026543865.1 Argiope aurantia | reverse complement strand
TGTAAAATACCTATGTATTCTTGCAAAAATAAATATAAATGCAATGTTAAAAATTTATATCATTACCGTAATTAATTCAAATGATTTTTAATAAAGCTATGTGATTTCAGAGCTCAAAGAGCTCAACTTTTGAAGCTCTTTGCTGTGATGCTAAAGAGAGCTGTTCTAAACAACTTTTGATACACATAACTTACATAGTTAAATAACTTACATAGTTACTTTCCAAGATTAAGTAAGAAATTACTTCATAAAAAGGATTTTTACATACTTGATCAAATATATATATGAAAGGAGAATTGCAGAAAAATAATGAAATCATTATACAATAACACTAGATAGCTTTCTGCAAATAAAAATTTCGAAAAATGTAATAAATTTAAGGTTGATAAAAAAAAATTCGTATTAAATATATTTCTTCATAAGCTGCGGTGTTCAGCCCAAACAGAGAAGTTGAAAGAATGGATTGATATTGTCTAAAAGTAAACAATATAGCTATAATCTACAATTTTTAAGCGGCCATAGCTTTTTAGGGTGTAAAAGATGAATATCTTCTTGCAATATTTACAAAAAAAATGGACGCTTTGTAAGGTGTATATTTTCATTTATGTGTAAAATTCGACCATATGTTTTGTGATAGAATATGGTAAAGCTGAATCTCTCCACCATCATTTAAAATGTAAAAATTTAACAAATGGAATGAACATGTTTATTATACACTGGTGTGCAAAACTTAAGCAACAGATATGTTTTTTGCCATAACTTCACGAGAAATCATCTGAGAGACATGAAATTCAGAAGTGAGATACAGCATTTTGTTCTGAAAGAATGACGAAAGCATAGTTGCGCAGAAATGAATACAATGCATACAGTTTGGAATCAAACAAAAAAAAGGCTTTATTGAACTTATAGTATCGTTACACATGATTGTCTGTCCAAGAGGAAGAACAGCAAACAGATGTTCCTTAGTATGGGATATGCCCTCCCCTTACTGCAATGGTTGCTTCGCACCGTCTCCAGATACTCAGCACCAGATTGTCCAACAGTTCTTGAGGCAAGAGTGCCCATTCCTCAATCAGCATCTGTTAAGTTGTCGGGTGTTCCCAGGAGGATGTAATCGGGCCGCAAGGCGTCTCCCCAAAGCATCCCACACATGTTCTATCGGATTTAAATCAGGGGAGCACGCCGGCCAATCCATTCGAGTGATAGCTTCACTTTCCAGGAGCTCCTCAACAACCTCCAAGGAACAGACGCACATGGGGAAGGATAGCCTCCTGACAATAGCGATCTCCAGTTACAGAACCTCTGTCGAAAACGTGGAGCTCAGTCCGCCCGTTCATCATAATGCCTCCCCAGACGACAACTGCAGGACCACCGAAACGGTCTCTTTCCTTGATGTTACTGGGATGAAACCGTGTCCCGACCTCTCTCCAAATCAACTGGCGTTGGGAATCGCTTGTAACATCACGGAATGAGACCGTTTCGGTGGTCGTGGAGTTGTCGTCTGGGGAGGCATTATGATGAACGGGCGGACTGAGCTCGACGATTTCGACAGAGGTTCTGTAACTAGAGATCACTATTGTCAGGAGGTGATCCTTCCCCATGTGCGTCTGTTCCGAAGTGCCATTGGATCAGACTTCGTTTTTAGGGATGACAATGCACGGCCACACAGGACTCATGCTGTTGAGGAGCTCCTGGAAAGTGAAGATATCACTCGAATGGATTGGCCAGCGTGCTCCCCTGATTTAAATCCAATAGAACATGTGTGGGATGCTTTGGGGAGACGCCTTTCGGCACGATTACATCCTCCTGGGAACACCCGACAACTTAAACAGATGCTGATTGAGGAATGGGCACTCTTACCTCAAGAACTGTTGGACAATCTGGTGCTGAGTATGGGGAGACGGTGCGAAGCAACCATTCCAGTAAGGGGAGGGCATATCCCATACTAAGGAACATTTGCTTGCTGTTCTTCCTCTTGGACAGACAATCATGTGTAACGATACTATGAGTTCAATAAAGCCTTTTTTTGTTTGATTCCATACTGTATGCATTGTATTCATTTCTGCGCAACTATGCTTTCGTCATTCTTTCAGAACAAAATGCTGTATCTCATTTCTGAATTTCATGTCTCTCAGATGATTTCTCGTGAAGTTATGGCAAAAAAAACATACCTGTTGCTTAAATTTTGCACACCAGTGTACTATTAACTTCAAGTAATATTACAGTATGGAAACCAGAAGCATTTAAAAGGACAATGAGTGATGTTCGGCTTTCTTCACATTTACTTCCATATCACTAAATGGGAAACATCATTTTGATTGAATTGTTGTTATAAATCCAAGAATGTATCCATCAATTTCCAATAAGTGAGCAGATGATAATCCAAGAGAGTTTCATCATACAAGTCATGTAAGTGCGGTCGAAAAAATAATATCATTATAATCTTAATATCTGGTTTAAATTACAAGAAACATAAACACGGAAGCTTTTTATAATTGCTTGCAAAAGAAACTTCTCCATATCTAAGCATTTAAAATAATAGATTTTTAAAATCTTTTTGTGGCTTAAGTATTTAATACATTCCAAAACATTTTTAGAAGAAAAAATTCAGTTAAAAAATAGTACGTTGCTGCGTAGATTTCAGCATTGAAAGTTTAATCATAAAGTTGATTTGGACATAAGAAATTATTTTTTTAATTTCTTTGGTTATGATTTCTTTGCAACATATTTTTATCTTTTCCTAACAGTAATTTTCTAAGTCAGAATTTCATATCCTAGAAGAATTAATTTTTCTCCCCTTAAATTTGAATAATTCGTTTATTTTAATTATTTAATTTATTTCCTAAGCCATAATTTTCCGGAAATCGAGAATTTTGCATGAATCAGTTCTTAAGAGGAAAACACAATTTTAAAAATTTTTAACGTATCATCACCGCACTTATTTAGTTCTAAATTCTAAATTTTCAATTTCTTCGAATTCTTTTTTGAATTCTTTTGCTGACAAGCCTTAGAATTGTATCAATATTTATGTTCGGATACCAAATTTCATCACTTGTTTTAGAATTAAGTGAAAGTAAAATTTAAAACTTTAATATTAAAACAAAATTTCGAATTGTTATTGATATTTCGAGAAGTATTGACCTAATTGGATAACTATTGAACTAATTTTTTTTTATTATGCTGCTTTGAAATATTTTAATAATTCTTTACTTGCATTTTTGAATTTGAAATAACTGAGAGAATGCAAAATATTTTATCATCTTTGATACTTAAAAACTTTCAGTAGAAACTTTGATAAAAACAGTAATCGTTGTATTAGACTTATTTATAAGTCCATACAAAATGTCAGCTTATTCGTAAGAGTAGATTTGATATTGCATTATATTTTTTATTTTAGCTGTAAAATGATGACTTAGTGGAAGGCATACCCTTATTGTGAAAAGGAAATACCTCGTTTGATATTATGTTGCATAATGGATATTTATAATTATTATCTGGATCATTGTCTTTTGCTGTTGATTATATTTTTAAAAAATCATTAAGATTTTCATTTCAATTCAAGTTTGAAAGGATGAAAAGACAAATAACGACAAAGTTTTTATGGATGCAATATATTCTGTAAATAATCTTAATATGTAAATTTGGGTAGTTTTACAGTAAAAATAAATTAAAAATTATAAATAACAAATTATTAAATGATCAGTAAAATGCTGTAAAGAAATCTGAAATGAAAAATAACATTTAAATAATATTGAATTTTTAGAATTAATTCGATTAATTTCAAATCTGTCTGCATTTTTTTACAAAATAAGTAGGTTATAAAAAATTTTCAGAAGTAATAATATAATAAATTCGTCCGTGTTTAAGATTTGAATTAAAATAATCAAATATTTCTCTATTAATGAACCATTTATAATCCATAAATTACCAGACTATAAACGACAAAATTATTTTTACAAAGCATATCAGTACATGCGTAAAGCATAGCAGCACAATGTCTTTTAATTTTACCTTTCCCTTATTCTAAAAGAAGAAAAAATTCATAAAAAGTTTAATTTTATTTTTGCACACTTTTTTAAATGCATAGCAATTTAATGATAGTGCGAAAAAATGCACTGTCAAGTTTTGTCAATCTTGAAAAACACATTTTTAAAAATTCCGAATCCAGCCCATCGGGAAGTGTGTGAAAAAACAATCACTATATCCATCGTTAAAAACATGACACAAGTTAAATAATAGTGCTCTAAAAATGAATAAAAATATAGAACTATAATACTATTACCGGTGATTTTAAATGTGTTTGTCAAAAGATTGCACGATCAATCTGGAAAAAAAGCTTTAAATTAGCAGTTTTAACGGAAATAACATTTTAGTTAACAATTTTATGAATTCCTTTTCACTTTTGAAGTGAGTTTATATGTAACATTTCAGTACATCTTTAGAGTACAAACAACACTTGAAAACAGCAACATTAAAAAAAATAGAGAGAAAGTTAAGTTAACAATAAATATTTAATTAACGGGCATTTAATATAGTTAAATTTTTATAGGAGCAAGAAGAAGAATTTATATAAGAAAAAAAAAAGTTCCGAAAAACGAATCGAAATTTCCTTAAATGTTTTATTCGAAACTCCTGAATTCAGATGTTGATCTATTTAAATTCAAGGAGAACAAAAGATTAGAAACATCTGTGAAACTTGATCATAATTAGCTTTTCGGTACATTTGTAATTTTCAGCATATGCGTATTCTCAATATTTCTGCAGGTGGGTGTATTTAGATTATAATAGTTACAGTAGTTGTGAAAGAAAAGGTAAATTAATTGGTAATTAGTTCTGTAAACTAAAGGAAAAGCAATTAAATGTTAGTTACATATTTGTGTTAATAAAATTCCTCAAATTCAATACTTTATTAATGAACAGAATTATTTTTATGTCAAAATATTATTTAAAATTAAAATTTAGCAATAACTTAAACGCACAAATCTATTATTAGGCTTTCTAATGCTATCCCTTCTTAGACTCAAATCTATAAACAAACATCTGCAAACGATGTAATTTTAATATCGTTTGATAATGATTTTTTTTTGTCTTGTATGTACAAACGCCATTACTGAGTAAAAAGTTTTTCTTTTAAATCTCAATTTGTTATCATTTATACATCAGGCAGAATTCGGTAGTAAAAATTTTTTCAGTAAACTAAATCATTTGAGAATTGTCTGTTTGTGCCATTCTTATTATTTATTGAATTCGAAAGCAGCAGTAAAATAATTCAGCAAATCAAAACAATTTTCAAAATAAACTGAAGATTTCATCTGCTAACGAGCAGCTGGTATAGATCAATTTTTAGAATTAACAGCAATTCAGGGATTTCTTAACCAAACAGATGATCCAAATTACGGGACTTGAGGATTAATGGGGTAAATTAGTTCGCATTAAGATGATTTGATTTTTTAAGAAATCAAATTAGACTATGGTTGGTTGGTTGGTTGGTTAATTCAAGTTTAATGGCGCAAGAAATTAGACTAATTTTCAGTCAGAATTCTAATTTTTCGCTGAGTAATTATAAAAATGACTATAATGACATGAAAAGCTCTAGAAAACATGATTTGGGTTAACAGAAGAAATTATCGGATATGTTTCATAAGAGCGACACGAAACTGTTTCCCTTTAAATCCTATGCAGTACATCATTACATACGGATGACTTAGAATCTTAGCCCCAAAAAAGTTCTCAAAGAAATGTTTTTTATTTGATCATTGCTTCATTCAAATATATTAAACTTTTTCATATTCTTTCTGCAGATTAAATATAATTTATAATATTTTTAACATTTATGAGTGTACATTCGCATACATTAAGAATCGCCATTCTTAACTTGGGTAACATTCTGTATTCATGATAGTTAGCCTATTCTTTATAAGTAATAAAATTTTAAATGGAGAACTAATTTTGAATATAAACATATAGTGTCACTAAATATGTATTATAAATTGTTGAAAATAGTTTTGGACAATTTTCAAAGCAGCTTTTTAATAATATTATTAGGCTTATAATTTGACAAATATCAATAAAATCTTTATTCAATAAATTGAGTTTTGTATCAACTTTATAATACCATCAAACCACTTCAGAATTCTGTGGTGGTCAGCTGTTATTTAAAAATAACAAAGATCCTAAACATTCTTTAAAGGTGTATATAAAAAAACGATATTTTTTCCAAGCTGTAAATTCTAAAGATAAATAATTTTTTTTCTTATAAATTGAGCTAATGACAGTATATTCATCTTTAAAATGTTGTTCATGTGTATATAAATGCCTTCCAAATATTCACAAAGGTAAAGCTATTTTTCATATTATAATTCTAATCTAAAAATATTCCAGTCAATGTCTTATAAAAATGCAAGTAGGTGGGAAAATGCAAGTAGGCTAAGTGAAAAGGCATTGAAATGCGCATGTTAAGTAACATCACTGATTACTAGAAATATGAAAAAAGTGCTGATATTTAATAAATTGAATAAAATAATTTTCAAATAGCGTAAATCTGTAAATATTTAAAAAGCATGTTTTCATTGTTTCAAGCATGTTTTAACTACTTGAAACTGCTTAACTGCAAACTCTCATTTGTATTGCAGTTTATTTTTAATTTTACTTCAGATGTATGACTCACGATTCAAAGATCATTTTGGCGCCATTTGGTTTATCGGCAATGGGAAATGCATCTTATCAAAATATTATAGGCTTCAACTCCTACAAGCACTTCACCCCAGTAATCTACGTCATTTCCAAAGAAATGTTAAGCCAAATTCTTATTGTTCATTTTGCCATGGCATACGTGACGACTGCAAATCGGCGATCTTATCAAAATTTGAACGAAGATTGCACTACAGTACAAGTACTTTATTGCACATTTTATAATGTATATCATAACTAAATGTTTATTTATTTGATAAATTATTTATTATTTTGAAGTGTGCTTTTTCTAAAAGCGAAAGTTATAATCGTTCTAGTTTGAAGAGCAAATCTGATATATTTGATATGAAATATGCAAGTCAGTGTGTGCTTTTATTACATAAACGAAGATTACATGATAAATAAATAGCAGTTCATCAAAAGATAAATATTAAATTTTTAACTGTCTGCCAACCCTTTTTTGCCTAGCAGAAATTCATTAGAAATTCATCGCAGCAGTTCTATTTGCAAAAATTCAGTATTTAAAATGCGTTGAATTACATTTTTTCAATGTAAAAAAGACTCTTTCTTTAAGATGAAATATAATGCAACCAGATACCGCTAGAAATCACTTCAAAAAATCCGTGACCTAAATGTTTTTAAATAAATTGTTAAAACGCTTTAATAGATAATAATATTTAACATATTAGAGACATTTTTTAATTAGAAATTATCGAAAATCGATACTTAATAGTTCTTATCAACCGATTTATAAACTTTTGGCCTTCAGTAGCGTGTGAAAATTTTAG
Organism: Argiope aurantia; assembly: GCA_026543865.1. Taxonomy (NCBI): domain Eukaryota; kingdom Metazoa; phylum Arthropoda; class Arachnida; order Araneae; family Araneidae; genus Argiope; species Argiope aurantia. Next base: position 254,949 of record JAPMOR010085606.1, on the reverse strand, counting down.
GAAGGTTTTCGATTTCTCTTGACCTAAATTCTCAAATAATTTACTCACTGTTTTCAGATATCGTTTTGACATATTCCCCATTTTTTTTTATAAGAGACTCATTGGCTCAAGGCCTAGAGACGTTAAATGCAGGATTAGTCTTATCTTTCCTTTCTGATAGCAGATGTCAAAATAGATTCATAAGCGGCTTAATGCCGCATTATGATTGAGGAGGTTAAAGTTAAATTACATGATGTCAAGAAGTCAGTTTCGATATTATTGCTTTTAATTTCTGAACTTCATATATCACACTGATATATTGCTGACTTGAAAAGGGAATTTCTCTAATTAATATAGTGCTCTAGCCAAAAAACTTTATACCTCTCTAAAAGGATTAATTTTACATAGTTATGAAAACTTATTTATATGAACTAAAAGCTTAGATAGAAAACTTATTTATATGGCAAGATAATTCATTAAGATGCAATCTTTTGGATTGTACATATAGTGAATTAAAAAGAATTTTATCTAAACTGGAAGTTATATTTCAGAACATATAAAAATTATTCAAACGAAAGACTTTAATTAATGAAAATCACTTATTTACATTGTAAATTATTATACATTCAAAATTGTTTCTTTCACATTTCAAAAAATTATTTCCCATGGCTATTTTTTTTTTCTTTACCGGAAATTCAAATAGTGTGTAAATACGAATTTTTTTTTTCTGATTGAATAAAAACCAAGCTCTTTCAACTATGTAAACAGATTCGTTATAATATATCTTCAATATCAGAAGCCTGCTTTTTTATTTTCAAAGGTTTCAGTCACGTACTGACTTTTATAAAATAGTTTTTTCATTTTAATTGTTTCAAGGTTTTTTTTTTTTTTTTTTTTACTAATTTTCTTGTTTAAATTTTAAAAAATAATGATGATTTCCATCTTAATTTCAACTGATTTTGACGCAAACTCAATATATTATGTTATTTATTTTCATTTAATAGCTGGAATATTCTTACAATCCTTAATAAAAACATTTGCCCATTGATACTGCATAATTCTTTCATAAATTCAAAATGGCAGGATTAGAAGTCAAAATCTTTCTTTTTTTGTAACATTCTCTCAAGGTTTTAACTTCTTAGTTTAGAAGTTTTTGGGAGTAATTTAGTTTATTTGCATTTCGTGTGCGCAAAATGTGTATTTTAAACATAAATTTAGAAAATTATCTAAGAAATGCATTTCCTAAATTTTTAAATCAAGTTAGAATATAAAGCGTGCTACTATTTCCTTAATATAATGTCCTTTGTTTTACTACAAGAGGTGAACTTTTACTTTTAATGTCTAACAGTTCAAAAATTAGATTTCGCTATGTATTAGAGTATGATCTATATTCGCTATTTCGCTAAAAATTAGATACGCTTCTAATTACGAGAAAAAGCACCAATCATACCATTATTTGTTCGAGTGTATGGAAATTTCGAAGTTTTGCGACAACTTCAAATCATAATCAAATTTATACAAAATTAATGCTTTATTTTTAATTAAAAATTATATGAAACCGTTATTTAATTACTTAAATTTAACCAACTTAAAATGAGAGTGCGGAAATTTACAGTACTAGAATAAAAAGAACACCAAACTTAAATACAATTTTCAAACATTACAGATCATATTAAAAGATCCTAATCCTATTAATCTTTAGTCAGCCGAATTTTTAATCACTATTCAGATTCAACGTTTGCACACATGTTCATATATTTTTAAAGCGTTTTTACATGTTACTCGATAATTGTACCCCATAATTCATTTCTGAAACTGTGAAAAATAAGCATACTAACTGTCGAAAATTTTGGAAGTGCAGCCGAAAATAAATTGACTTCCAATCTGTGGAATGAATAAAAGGAGGGAAATACAATTTCCTCCCCTTTCCCCATTAAGTCTAAATAGCACCTATATCTTTGACGGTAAGATATTTCTGGGCCTCTATATCTTCATAAACTTCGTATTCGTTCGAAATTAGACCTTGGCCTTACAAATGAAACCCACACGAATATATTTCGCCATTTGCTTGTATTATATTGTTTCTCTGATGTCAATCGATTCCTACTCGGAAAATTACTTCGAAATGGGAGGTCAATACAATTAAATTCTAAAAGGCTTTGCAAAAAGAAATTACTATCTTATGTCATTGTATTTCATTATTTTAAAATTTATTTTGCGCACTTCACACCAACAACTTGAGTCTTCATTCGCGTGAAAAGATATGTTGAAAGCATGAGTAACACGTGAAGATTCTTTTGAGCATTCAGTCTGATGCTAAAAAAGAATCAGAAGGATGATTTATTTTCACATGATGTCATTTTTGACGCAATTCTAGAAGTAGAAGACTAATTTCTTTTAGCATAATGAGTATTCTTTCATCGTCTTTATGTAATGTTTATCAGATCAATAGAAAAAGTCCTTACCAATCGAGTTAGATCTATTCTCCATTGCATAATAATTGCTGGAAAGATGAATGCTTATTATAGCATCAATCAAAAACTGTGACATATTTAAAAGGACGAAAGTAAATTAATAAGTAAAAGAATAAATTTAATTAAATGGATGACTGTAAACTGGCCTTCTTTTAGAATAGTTCTAGCTGAACTAGGCAATAGTTTGCTATTGCTAGATTTGAATACATTTATAGATTAAATGAGCATAATTTAAAGTTTGATAACAATTATTGTATTTAGTAAAATTTAAATATTAACATAGACATTATTTCTGTATTTTGCATCATAAATTGTAATTACTTTTGTATTATTTCTGTGTGCTTTTGGATATCCAATGTTTTGGTGGTTACGTTTGGCATTTATGCGAACAAATTTCTTGCTTTTCCTATACGTATAAATGTCCACGAAAAAACATGCATTCTCCAAATTCAGTACATATTCTTGCAATGATTGATCTTATAATTAACTTAAATCGCAACAATTAATATTGATCATTAAAAAAATATAAAAAAATTAATTTTCACTTTATAAAAGTCTGAACGAAAATGCACATATTATATTATATTTGTTGCCTCGTGAACTGCAATATGAAAGTACTACTGTAATTATATTATTAAGAACCCAATTATCTATTGGTCAGATCGAGGGTTTCAACAATTTTAAACATACTCAAGACAACGTGGTTCATTTTAGAAAAAACTACGGTAAATCGGCTCAGTAGTTTTTAGTCTATGAGGAAAACACATATGAGCATTGACTTTCATACATATCGATAATACACATTATTGGAATGAAGCTCATATTGAGAGTGCTGAAAATAAATTTGAAATTCGGTAAATGTCTTAGAAAACAAAGTAAAAAGTGAGAAGAATCTTCAAATTATCAACATAAAGTTATCAAATAGTTGCAAAGTAAGAAATCGTCTCTACGACGTGAATACTTTGACTGAAAAACTTCCATTTTGAAAAAATCTTCATAAATTTATTATAGTAAATTTATTATCTACATAAACATAACTATAAAAATAATTGTAGGAATATTACTGGATTTTATTTATATGGATCATTCTTAATAATGCGTTCTTAAAAATATTCCAGAATTGATAACATAAATCTTAATATTAAATTTGATTTTTAAATAAAATATTATTAGTTATTTTGATATGATATGGATTTATTTGAAATTATATAACTTTTCACGTGTGGTAATACGACATTTGTGCATGGTTTCAAAATATGTGCTTTTAAGTCTAAAAAAAAGTTCTATTGATTTTAAAGACAAAGTTTTATATTTTTTCAACAATTAAATAGAGTGATTTCCTGAAAAGTTCACTTATATCTCTTCTTATACTTGTTTTAAAATAAAAGAACTAATATTATGACAAGAATCTTTCATTGTTTCTAGGATAATATTAGAGTTCAAAAAATGAATATCATTAATAAGAAAGAAGCTGGACAAAAAAATATTCCTAGTTTCTAAGGCTTTGTTGAATACGAATAGATGTTTTTATTAGTTACTGGATGCCTTTGCACTTTCTGTTATCGCATTTAATTCCAACACTGATGAGTCTTAAAGTGTTAAATTTCCTATATCTAACCAATTTTATAAGCAATTCGAGATGTAGAGAATTCTAAAGAAATCTGCAAATTAAACATAGCGAAATACACTATCCTGAATAATATGCTAACAGAAGGCATCTCCAATTTATATTAATAATTTATTTATCTGCAGGATAATTAGCATAGAGGTGTTTGAATGTTTTTAATTATATGGTATATATCTAGTTGCATGATATTTCAGTTTTACTGTTTATACAATAATGTGATTAATGCAATAATATTTATTTTTATTTATAATGTTAATTTTCCTGTAATTTAAATAATGTGCTTAATTTATTAGTAAAACGGGTATTCAAAATATATATAATCTTTATGCGATTCTATATAAGTATTTGGAGATTCAAGTATAAAAAATATCAACTTTTAGAAGAACAACTAATTTCTTCTATGAGAGGACCTGAATTTCGAATAGCTGCAATACAGGTTTATTTCTAAATTTTAACGGTTTTATACCGAAGTTTTTCATCAGATACTGCTAAATATATAACTACTAAAATTCTAACGAAAAATATATATACTATGTTTCGCAGATGCGCAGTTAAAAACTATTTGCTGTAAGTACTTATACATTCTAAAATATTCTATTTACTTTAAATTTTAATGTAATGCTTTGCTAGCATATTATCACGTGTTCTGTAAGTTTTGTATAATTTAGTCTGAAACTCAGCATGTTATAAGCGAAAAACATTCGAAAAATTTGTACTTTAAAATAAATTTGGATTTTCCTGAATATATTTGATATTTTAAAAAATTCATACAACATAGCACACAAAAACAAAACCTTTGATGGTAGTTACAAATCATTATTAGCTTTTTGTGAAATGGGGAGAAACCAATTGTTTCCTTCGTCAATTTTTGGGCAGTTCATTAATAGTTCTCGTGATAGAATTTCAGTATAAAATGTGACTATCCCATTTTTACATGATCAAAGTTCAGCCTGTCTAGAGGAATTCGAGAAAATGTGTAAATCCGAAAGTGTCCGGATATTTTTGATCTTATAACGTACTTGAAAAAACAGATATGCTTGAAATTCGAAAATATATGCCTTCTATGCCAAATAATCATCACTGAAAGTAAGTATGTTAAAATTAAGCAAGATACAAATTACAATTATTGTATAAATTATGCATGATGCAAATTATATCTTTTTGCACAATTATCATTGTATTCTTCTTTAATCATGATTTTTTAATAGATATTCAGAATAAAATATACTATTTCAATAAAACTTTAGAAAATAGTTTGTTGATTGAAAAACTCAAATTTCCGGAAAATCAAACACTAAATTTCTGCCAAAATTAAAATAGAATTTTCAGTTTGCACACTTCTGGATATTTTATTTATAATGATTTCATAATTCGAAAATCAAAAAGAAAAATATTTACTTATATCTTACTTACTTTACTTATCTTTTTTTACATATTACTTCTTGAAAAATATCAAGAAAAAAATATTTTACTTGAAGTCTACAGAGTTCTTAAAGTTGAAATGCATCATTTCATTTTAATAGCTAAAACTTTCCATTACATAGATTAAGAAACTTCACTCCTTACAATTCTGATGCATGCATGAAATTTAAATAAAATTACAAAATGTTAAATGTCTCATAATTGGAAAGCATAATCAATTTGTTGAGGAGATAAAAGTGTAAAATTTTGAAAAAAGCATTTAACTGTCTGATTGAATGCGATAATTCTATATATAAACTTGAAAATAATTAAATCTCTTGTAAATACAAATGATGAATATAATTTAATTGCTGAAAAAACAATTGTATTCTCTTGTTGTATATCTTGAAACAATATATTGGAAAGAAAGCAGCGCTAAATGTGAAAATTTCTTTGTTTTGAATCTTCAATAATCATTAAATCTATTTGGCACCAGTACTCAACGATGAATAGATGTGATGATAAAATTATATTCACACTTTTTTTAAACATAAGAGGATTTACATATTGACGAATAAATAAAAAAATTCATTAAAATCTCCTATTGTAGTTCTTTTGTTTCTTGTGCATTTATATTGCAATATTCTATTTGCCCTTTTACCTTCTGTTATAATCATAAACAATAGCTTGTAATCATTAAAAAAAACATTCTCCAACCCACTCCTAAAAAAATGTATTTCTGAAAAATGCTTTTTTTTTTTGTTCGGATTTTGAAAAAAAGATTCCGAAGAAAAAAATTGTTGGTTTTCACTTCGTTTACCCTGCAGATTGAAATGACTAAAATTGAAATTGCCTTAAATTGTTAGAGGATTTAAATGTTAGATACAAATTAATATTTTTACATTGAAGACAATCAAGCCGTCACAGCTAGCAAACTTAAATATATAAATAAACTTTTTAGATCTATTCTATTTTCTCATCTGATGATAGTACTGGTAGAAAAAGGATTTTACAGAATCTATTTTCAGAAAGTCCTTTTTAAATTTGAGAAATAGAAATTTTGATTTGCTTTTTTAGACGGATATCTCTAAAAACTCTTTAATTCTCAAATAATTATAGAAATTTGGTAGCTGTACTTTCTTTGCTATTATTGGCGATTCCCCTATTTGCATCGTCGATGGCAAATCACCTCCGTATAAGAGGATTAGCGCACGTGTTGCTCATAATGGAAGCTATTATGCATCGACCATAGAGCCTAAAATTATTTGTCGTTGAGGTTTAGACCTTTAGTCTACCCATGACGCTAAAGAAGGGCGGGAGTTTCCTTTTTTATGTTTACTTTTGCACATAGCGGGAGGCTAGACAGGATGGAAATGTCTCCGTTATGATTACATTGTGTATTGTGGGATTTTACGTTGCTGCTTTGACTATTATTTCACTGAAACATTTTATTATCAGGGATAAATCATTTAATTGTTATTTTTGTTACAAATTTGACTATATTTTGCTTGATGTATTTAGTTTTATAATATCAAAGCGAAGATTTAAAGCAAAAATAACAAATTTTTATCGACTCTCGAATGTCGAATATTTTTCGTAAGTTTAAAGTATCTCCACTTTTCATATAATTTCTTTAGAATGGTCAATCGATTGGGATACAAATATTGATTGAATCGCTTTGAAAATGATATATTGGCTTATTGAGTAGGTATATTTTAAAAATTGTAGCTCCAGAGGTTGGTATCATACGAATAGGAAGAAATAAGAAATTTTATCTATAGCATGCAGTGTGTTCAAATTTAAAATAGACTTTTAGATAAAATGTTTTGTCACACGTGAATTATAGATGCGATGGTAATGTGTTTAGAAACAAATGCGCTCGGTAAATATGCCGTCTAGAACAATTGATCTAGATTTATTTAGTGATGGGATAGAAGTAAATATGCAATATCTAGAATAATAGAATATATCTACATAAAGTGCACAATTCATCAAAATTTCCTATCTTTTTATAATGTATACTCCTTCAAGACATGAAAAATAATATTCTAAAAGAAGATATTTTGAACAAAAAAGTGTCACTTTATAATTCTAGAACTTAGCAAGTAAATGTTTTCGAATTTGAACCTAGAAATAAGGTGTAAATATAGAATCTCACTTCAAATTCAAGATTTACCATTCTGATTCGAATGAAAGATAAAATAAATAAAATATTTAAACCATAACAAAATCAAATTATATGAATTCAAATGCCCTACAAATATGATGATTTGTAATTTTTCCATTTCTTCTAACGTTAACAAAACTTCCAGAATAATGTTTCGCAAGATTAGAATTGAACACGCCTATTTCAGTATTTAAAAAATGCTACAATTACAAATCCTATACTATAAAAAGTGGAGTTAAAAAATTAAAGGCAAGTCATTATTGTAGATATATTAACATTCATGTAAAATTAAATTGGGTATGGATATGAAAAAGGTTAAAGAGATTGAAAAAAAAAAACGCTAAGAAGGGTACATAAAAAATTGCAACAATAAATTGAGATTGAATATAAATGTCTTAATAAATTGAAACAACAATCAAAATTGAGAAATTTTATATAGAAATATGATAATTTATTAAAACAAATAAGCATATCTATTTTTCTTAAGTTATTCTTTTAAAGAAAGTCATTAGAATCATATGTAGATATCCAAATTCTATTTCAAATTCCAAAGCATTTAGAGCATTTTTCAGTTTGTTCTTAGTAAGAAATAACTTACTGAGAGAACAAACTGAACTCAGTAACTTAAATATTGAACTTAATTTCATTTACTGCAGTAATAAGCAACTTTCAAAGTTGATTATGCATCTTAATTGTCAAAAAGCTTTTAGCTAGTTTTATATTTAATAATTCTTCGGATACGTGCATTTCATACTCGATGCTTATAATTCAGTTAAATAATCTTATTTACTTCGATTATTGTTCTCCAATTTCCGAAGAGAGTCTTCACCTTGAAATAGTGAGATAGGAGCGATTTCAGAAAAATTCGTTTAATGGTGGCCTGGTGGTATGGTCTCGGCTCGTGAGCCGTAGGGTTTCAGAAACGAGACCCGATTCCACCGAAGAACCATTGTGTAAGGACATTAAATCCATCAGGGCAAATGTCCTCCCTCTGGTGTGGTGCGGTGTGGACAGGGGTTTTGCCAGCTCAGGTGTCGTCCTCGTCATCTGACCGTGGTTCAAAATTACGAGGTCCGTCCCAAAATAGCCCTAGTGTTGCTTTAAAACGCGACGTTAATATAAGTAAACTGAGTAAACCTAACATGGCCTAAGTCCTAACAAATCAATCCCTAAATATATGGCATTAATTTCAATATAGTAATAGCATTTAATAAAGCTAATTTTTTTATATTGCATAAAAATTTTATTTAAATATTACATATTATTAATTAATATTTTAATCGTCAAATCATAAAGTATGACAATATATAAATAAATTCTGACAACTGAAATGATAGTCAAAGCTTGAATTGACATTGAAAGAAATTTATTTTGTTATCAATCGGAAAAAAGTATTTTCTGTGTTCATTGGAATGTCATATAATTATAGTAACATATTTTAGCGTTTGGATTCAAATATATTTATCAAGATTTGGGCTTGTTTAGTTCCAGTCAGTCAGGTGTCCAACTTATTGGAATTCCGGCACCAGAATTATGAATTAATACTTTTCATGGATATGATCAAATTTATAAGAATTTCGAGATATGAAGTAAGCTAAAAAATGACAAATTTAGCATAAAATTACGTAGTTGTGACGTATTCTAGAGTAGCATTTATTAATAGCTTTTGACAAGGAAAAATCAAAGTCTGTTGTAAGATTATTTCTAAAATAATGCAAGATGCAAATTCGTTTACATTTCTTTGTCCTGAATATCATTGCATTTTTCTTTCATGATAAATTCCAAATTGAAAATTCAACAGACTTAAAAAATTCAAAAATGTTTTTAAAAAAATTTCAAATAAAAAAATTATTTCAAAATTGTTTTAAAAAATAATTTTCTACTGACGAAAAAAGTACAAATTTTCAGAAAATTAAACTTATTGCTTTAAAATTGATTACTACATTCGCATTCCATCAAGTTTTTTTACGTAATAATCTCGTGGATAATTTGAATTCAAGTCATTCAAGAGATAAATGAACATACATTTACCAAGTTAACAAGTACTTTGTTATGGTACTTAGGGCGATGATTATTTTATGATACAAATCAATATGTATGTAAATAAATCATCAATACACCAAATGATAGATAAGTTTATCTGATATTTCATTTTATTTAAGATGAAAAGGATAAGTTTAAAACGTCATATGGAAGCGTCATGTGCCAGCCAAAATGCGAAAGTACGTATTTTTAGACTAGAAGAAACGTTGCGATTAACTGGCTCGTTTGAGATATCTTCTTTTCACTGTATCCGAAGTGAATTTCCAACTGAATATCCGGAATAAAAAATTCTACAAAAAACTAAGATCGTAGGAAAAAATACTCTTTAAAGAATTTGATTTGGCATCTAGCAAAACCAAATTAATTTTAAGTAGAATATACATATATAAAACTTCTCAAACTTATATTGGCAAATTTTATTTGAAGAATTATTCATTTATAATGTTCTATTCTTTTCTTGACAAACAGTTTCTAAATCGAAATTTATTTTTCGCTTTCATTCGAAAAGTTTCAGAGACATATTTTTAATTAAAAAAAGGATTGATATTAAAATATTGAATCTTCTTATTTTATGTCAAATGTAAAAACATTTATAAATTTCAAAGCTATGAAATACAGCAGCACTTTGTTCATATCAAACATTTCTGAGTTTTTAACTACTTCGATGCCCAGATTGAAGGTTTATAATCATCAAAAAAGATGCCCTAGTGTTAATTTGAATGTCACAAATAACATAATTACAAATTCTGTATTTAGAAAACATCCATTTGGCCGAGAAACTGAGAGTACAGTCTGATTCAAAACTGAATCTCTGGATTTCTAAAAAAAATGTATGAGTCTTAATTATAAAAACTAAAAAACGAAAACTTATTGGGATACTAGGACGTGGAGAACTGGAATGAGTCAACCCATCATTTTCGATTAAATGATCTAAACACCACACTGAAAGGCTAAAAAATGCCTTCCGAATCCCGATTGGATCAAAAGACTTTCAGCCATTATATTTTAAATAAAAGCATTTTGTCAAATAACTCACTTTCAGTTTTTAAGAAATATGAAGTCTATCACAGTTTAGAGAAAATAATGGGATGGACTACTCTAGCTCGTAAAGTTTCAGTGGAAATAAAGGAATTGCTTACTCTAACTCTCAACTTTTCAGAGAAAATAATGCGATATCTTCTCTAGCTCGAAACGTTTCGGAGAAAATAAAAGCATAGCCTACTCTAATTTACAACGTTTCTGATGTTGAAATGAAACTAAAAAATATTAATAAACAGTCAAAACACATTATAGATGCATAATGTGTTTGGTAATTATAAAAAAATGTAATTAAGACCATTTTAAAGCCCACAAAGATCAATATGGCTTCTTTGGGATTTATTTCAAAGAATGAAGGGAGAGACAAGGGACCAGCACCTACATTTTGTCTCCTGAAAAACAACTAGTAAGATTTAATGGCGCATTGATGCAGTGTATCACTGAAAATAGAAGATCTATTCCAACTTTTTTTAAACATTTTAATATATAAGAATATTTTCGTAGAAGTTTGGGTTTTAACTTGCAAAATGAATTTTAAAACTATTATAAAAAGTAACTGTAGCTAACAGAAAATTCTATTATCTTCGAGAAGTCGTATAATTTACCCGCAATTGAAGACATAACAAAATAAAATTCCTCATCAATTGTAACAAGTAATGATAACTCAAGTGCACAACTAGCCTTATAAAAGAAATTTTATCTGTGGTCTTGACACAAAACTAGTTGATCAGAACCAAATTTTGTACCCAGTCCTTTTGAGCGAAGAGGTACAAATGTATACTTACCTTTTGTATAACACGAAACCAACACAAAAACATCGTATTCTGTAAGTGTTCAAGAAGTGCCGATGAGTCCGACTGTACTAGTTTCATAGCTGTTTTTGTTTTCATGTAGAAAGGTCTTTTGATAACAGGTATTGTGTAAATTTCATGTATCATATTCTAGCTATAAACTTGAAAATTTTCTTTCGTGTATTATATAGTTCTTTCAATATAGAAAATATATCCATGGTTTTTCCATGTATCAATGGTTCTTAAACGTAGAAAATTCTTTAATGTATCATAAAGTTTTCAAAGCTGTTCTAATATAATATTTAAGAAACTGATGTATACCACAGAAAAATTCTTAAGAAGTATTGCTGAAAATGGTAATTAAATCTTGAAATCTCACAATGCCCTTTTTTACCAGATTCTTGAATATTTATAATTAAATTATTCAGAAATTCATTAAAGCTTATTATATCATTATTTTATATAAAGTTTTCGGATTTCTTGATCATTTTTGAAATATGATGCCAAGACCGCCTTTTTCGTTCATATTAAATTTGTGTTATGGAATAGGAGTCGTAATTGTAAAAAGTTTTAAGAACTTTGTTTTTAATGGTATATACTGAAAATTCCAATCAGTTTTCTTTTTCTTCTTGAAAAATATAGGAATGTTATCGTCATGTGACGAAAAAAGATCTTTGATTAATGACTGATTGAAATGCTGTATACGTTAATTCCATGGATATCTGATAATTTTTTAAACTGAGAATTATTAAAGAGCAAGGATGCTAGGTCATCAGGCTCGTGCTGGAAAACGAAATGCAATGTTTAAATTACATTTCCATGATGGTAAAATGCCTAAATATTCATGGAAATGTTTTTGTGCAGGTGGTATCGTAATTATACATCCAGAGGTCGTAAATTAGATAAACACTAAGAAAGCTAAAGAAAAAATATTGAAAAATAAAGATCCCTCAAATTTAACACCTCAAAGTCACATTTTCTCTTTAAGTATAATACAGTTTCAAATATTTGATATTCCATTTTGACTAGCATCGCTTCTGACTTAATAAAAATTGATAGATCAAAAACTGCGTTAGGCGGATTTCTTTTTATAGATCATCAAGGTCATGCGCCTGCCATTCAGTTTGCATTACTAGCGACTTCTAGTCAATTATATTGCTGGGATAATGAATGTTTCTCATATTTTATAAATTTTGATTCAAGAATGGATGAATATTGACGAGTAGCATGAAATAGTTCGCAATGAAATAAGGTAGCTTGTAAGCAATGACATAGATGAGCTTCAAGACTAGTGAAATGAGGTAAGTTGTAATAAAAGGACTCATAGGTATGGATAAAATACTACTAAATAATTATTGCAGTAAAGCACGTTGAAAGCACGATGAAGCCTTAAATGCGAACATGATCAAAACATGACGTGATATAGCAGCCAAAAGATATCGATAAGTGAGCGAGTCATTAAAATTCACAAACTCTTAAAAAATTTAAATATATAATAGCTTTAGAGATTTATAATAAAATAACTTTATAGATTATTTCAATGCTATTTTATATTCATTTAATGAGGCAGGTTTATAGTATTATTTATTTTTTATATATCTTCCCCTTTTATCATGAAAGATATTATTTATATAAAGTATTTTATATAAAATCTTTCTTTCTTATCTTCTCTTTTGATCCATATTTTCCCTTATCTGCCATCTTCATTTCTCATATATATCAAATAATTGAGCATAATCAAATTCAACTGCATAATCAAATTCATTTTATCATCACTAACGATAAGACATTGAGATTTCTTGAGCAGGCATTTATTAGATAATTTTTTTCCGCTTTACAGCAAGCACAAAAAATCTCTAATAAATCAAAATATAAAGCATTTCGTAAATTTCATTTGGTAAAAATGTATATCAATTATTCTTTAAAACCTTACTTTATATTTATAACCAATTGTACAGTATACATAAATACACAGATCCAAAAGCCCTTCAACAAGATTCTAAAAATTCACATTTAACAAACTGAGGAAAGGTACTCGTTTTTTGGAATTCTTCAATTAAAAAATATCCCTGATGAAAACTGAACAACAAATTACATTAATAAAAATTTTTAAGGAAACCTGAAAATTTATTATAAGCTGAGAAATAACTGCACCTAAATAAAGAGTTATCATTTCGAAATTGAAAAAAAGAAATATTTTTATTTAAACAAAACAACCAAAAATATCTTTTCTGAGTCTGCGATCAGTTTACACGAATATATGAATAAAATAAAAAGTGCATTTGTCTATTTCTTGTTCAAATGAGGACTTGCATACAAATGCATGCTAAAAATAAATTTTAATTAAATTATATAAAAAAGTTTTAAAACATACTTTGTCAGAAAGTATTTTCAATATGTTTCTCTGTTTGTTTTCAACACTTTTAAACAAGTATATATTTTTTATCTTAACTATTTTCTCTTGCCTTTTAATTTGGTATTCATTATTATGAATATTATAGAATATTAAATCAACTTTTTTCATCAAATTCATTTCCAAGTGGCATCACTCATATGGAAACAAGTGACATCAGGCGATAAATTGTTAATTAAATTAAGAAAACTTTATTGTCATAAAGAACAAACAAGTAGACAAAACATAGTAATTTTAGCACAGTAGGAAGTGAATAAATAATTGATTGCAGTTTCCACCTATACAAGCCCCCCCCCCCAAGAAAAACTAAAATAGTGGAAGAAATTCATTATCTTAAAAATTATTGTGATAATTACAATTTAAATGTCCATTGTTGGAATCACGCATTATCCTTCAATGAATTTACTTTCAGGGAATTGGAAATATTTGTATCACCAAAAAATTGATTTTTCAATTTTTGTTTAATAAAATGGAAGTATTTCACTGATTACAGACATATATAATTTGTATAGGTTTGAAAAGTCAAAAGTTCATAAATTATTATTTAACAATGAATCTAATAGGAGCTTCTATGATAGAAAGCTAATTTTTGTTGTTGTCCCCCCCCCCCCCAAAAAAAACGTGTTGTTTTTGTTTGTTTTTTCAATTGTTTTTACACATAGAGCACATTCTATGCATTACAATCGCATGAAATTTTATACAGCAATATTCACAAGCCTTACGGATCTGTTAAATATATTCTTATTTTTTCTGTTCAATAATATTAATCTTTAGAGGCTATTCATCATGTAAAATATGCTATATTTTTTAAAATTTCCAAGCTACACGACATTCATTTTTTTTTGAAATTTTTATTATTAGCATATTTAAATGAACATAAGTTCAATGTAATTATTAAGCCTATGCTCATACATTATGCTAAATTTGGTGTAAATTTACTCAGAATTATTTTCTTTGAAAGTACCGATTTATGGTTACAAACTTGAAAACTATTATGTCATAACATATGTTTGATTTGTCATTAAAAAACAAATGTTGTAAGAAACAAATATTTTCTATTGTTTTATAATTAAAATAAACCATTCATTCGATATACTTTTAATTTTCTACCAGATATTAAATTTTGCTTGCGAAAAATACCGTTTATTTATAACTGAAATTTCGGCAATTTTCATTCTCGAGAAACATCCCAGTTCCCTTAAATCTTTCTTCTAAATACAATAGGATTGAATTATATTTAAGAGTTAGATAGTATAAAACATTCTGAAAACGTAGATAATATAAAACATTCTATTGCTTAAATACAATAAAACATTTCGCATTTCTTCTCTCCTGAATGATGCAAATATCAAGCGGAAGAAAAAAGTTTTACATTTATGTTTATGTTTACATTTAATTTTCTGGAATAATGTATTCTTACTTGAAATATGTCATGCTTGCAATTCTTTAAATTTCATTAATTTGTGCTTTTGTATCATCCGATTTATATATAGTATTTGCAAGTTTATACATGTTATAGTTTACTATGAAATAAAAATTCAGCAAAACAATGCAACCCGGACATAAAGAGAATTCATATTTAACTTTTATTCATAGCTTATTAATGTTATCAAACTAGGGAATTAGGCGGATTAAGATACAAAATATTTTTTTTTATTTTAGAATATTTCGTACTTTAATTTAGCATTATTTTCTTCTCGTATCAATTTTTATATTCAAAAAGTATTAGATAATGCACATGTAACAAAAAGTTTAAAAAAAAAAACTATGATTCAAGAGAATGTAAACATTTACTTAAGAAAGGTTTTGTGTTTTCATGTGTTGAATTGTTTTCGATTATTCGAAGACCTTATTATTATATTACAAAAACGAAGTTATGTTATAAAAAATAAATTCAATTTAAATGGATTTTCTTTTAAATGGATTTATTTTGATATTTATCATAAGAATTAAAAAAATTTAAGAATTTAAAATTCCTAAAAAAATTTATATAGCAGAACTTAATATACAGACTTACCTTTTATTCAAGACAGTCCTTTCTGAAATAACAGTAACAAAATGTCTTTCTGAATATTTATATGAGGAAGCTGTGAAATATATTTAAGAATGAATAGAATAAATAAGAGTTTATCCGACTAAAAAAGGAACTGCGGTTTTGAATCCCTTTTTATTTCAGAAGAATGAGCTATTGTGGTAAATGATTCGTTAGCGTTTAATTGATGTCTTGGTAAAGCACAAAGAGAGAAGAAGGGAACCACAGACCGTTATGCGGTTTATGCTCCTAATTTTTCGTGATAATAATGAGTCACTAAAATAAAAATATCAACGTTACAACGGATATACGTATGAAGCGGATTTACGTATGTATCTTTTTTTATATAATTTCATTCTGGGGTTTCATGCACCAGAAGAAATCTTGGATAACGACATCTTGTCTTTTAAGCCACTATGACAAATATCTAGCTGAATATGATTTGTTGAACAGTATATACATGAATTAAAATATCTTAGAGCTCGAAAGGATATTTTACTTAACCATTTATTTCTTGTATTAATAATGTTAGTTAAGCTAATAGATGGACCTTAATGTAATAAACAATCTTCCTCTGTGCAATATTTTCTATATACATTATGATAGATTTGAGCATGACATCGGTGGAAAAGTATCGGTTTCTAATTTGGGTCCTATCAGCCTAAAGGGCCCAGACTAGAAACCAGGCTTCTCAGAAAAATTGTTATGTGAGTTTGGTGACCGTTAAATCCGTAGGGACCAAATGCCCTTGCCATACGAATTTATTTAACTTCCTAATTAGATGACACATCCTATCTGGAACATTAATTGTTATTTTAATTCCTGTAATAATATAAGGAGCTTTGAGATGCTGAAGCGCTTCTGAGTGATTCTTTCATTTTAAACTACAGGGTGTTTATAATTAAAGTTCCACTTTAAAATAGTCATGAAAAGAAAACTACTGGACCAAATGCTATCAAACTTTGTAATCATTTAAAGGTGGCAATGGAAATTTATTTTCCTCCAAAAAGTTCAAAAACTCGCCAACAGGGGCGAAATAGCGCTGTATGCAATATTGTTAAGCAAAATAGGACATGAAGATATCGGTTTAAAATATGTTTAATCGTTTCTGAAACGTGTTACAAATCATGTTCAATGCGTGTCAAAAGCACTGTTTATGGAGATCATCTAAACAATTTGTCAGAAATGAACGATGCTATGCAGCGACATGTGCGTAACATGCCTCCTGATATGCTATTCAAAAAATAGTGGACGCCACATTGAACACGCTTTGTAGCACGTTTCACAAACGATTAAACACATTTTCATGTCCTATTTTGCTTAACAATATTGCATACAGCGCCATTTCCCCCGGTAATAAGATTTTGAGCTTTTTTTTTTTTTTTTCGGAAACTAAATACCCATGACCTTCTTTAAACTATTACCAAGTTTGATAATATTTGGTCCAGCAGTTTTCCTTTTGTGATCATTACAAAGTTGAACTTTAATTATAAATACCCTGTACTTAATACTCTCACCTTAATTTCAAATAAAAAACTAAAAACTCAGTAATTCGTCATTGTATGCAAAGGGATTAAAATAGGGCTTTAGTATTTTAGCATTTTATTTATTATATGATACCTGCCAATAGTGGCAGTTAATATAACTAAATAATAGTTGTGAACAGTTTTATTTTCCTTACAACGTGGCAGATTATAGAAATTTTTTGAAAAAAATCAAAACACACTTCTAAAATGTCCATACCAAAATACTTTAGGGGAGAAAATGTTTAATACCACAAGAAAAACAAGCTTTTATGGCCCTAAAAGAGAAATCCAGACATTTTAATGTAAACTTCGTTAATATTTAAAATATATACCACAAGATAGTATTAAAAAATCAAAATCATTCCCACTGATGAGCTAGCTACATGGTTTCGCTACAAGAGATTCGGTTTTTGGATATGAAAAAAAAATTTAATATTTTTCACTTTTTTATATAAAACAAAATATTTTTTACTTAAAAAAAATTTTTTAACTATTTTTTCCTAAAACAAAATGTTTATTTGATATGTCTACAAGTAAACAATGTGAAAAAAAATTTTATCAATGCATTAAAAAGAAAAAAAAATATTTTTTATTAAAAATATGAAGGCTAAAATATAATTCTCAAAAATGTGGGACTTAGGTAACAATTTTTCAAGTAAGCTGGATAATGAAATTCTTCTTTTGAATCTGATTCTTCTATTGATTCTACGAAATTCTTCTCGTGCTCTTATGACTTTTGTTTCAGCAGCCAGATTTTCCAATTTTAAAAAATATAATTTTTTTGATTTTAATCTAAAAGTTTGTTTTTTTTAAAGATTTTTACATTTATTATTTTCTACTTTCTATTTTTTTTCATAATTATTTTTACTTAAAAGTAGGCATAAAATATCAATCCTTTATCAGGAAAAGAGAGCCGACTTTTTTGCATTACAACGACATCATTAAAAATGCCTTCTCTTAATATTTCAGATTTCTAAGAAATTGTTTGTACTTAATTTTTGAATTCGACGTATTCTAAGAATTAATTTTTTAATTCCTATCTTTTTATAATATCTGTACATTTTTATTATAATTATTTTCCTTATCATTTTCATTAGTTTTTTATTGTTATTTTAATTATTATTTTATATTGATTATTTTTTCTCAACTGATGGATTTTTAATCAATGGATATTTTTAAATCGGATCATGGTTGCCAGAAAATTGCAAATGCATGAAATCTGTAATAGAAATACTGAAAGTAAATTGGAATTTTAGTCACGTTCATTATAATATACTTTGACCTTGAGTGAATATCCAAGAATTTCTTTCTAATGATTATCTTGCGTCTTAATTTTCGATGAAGAAACATTATTTCCTAATACGGTAAAAAAATGGTGTTTAAAGCCTTTTAGTTTTTATTATTTTCTACTTTTTGGTCTTTAATATATTTCCCAATTTATAATAAAGTTCTTATGGAATCCAAAATTTAATATTTCACAAATGAATTTTTAGATCGCGACATATCTGTGAAATCTATTTTTGCTAAATTGATGCATTAATATATTGTCAAGAGATCCAAAATTATTAAAATAAGTATTCTATTGTCATCGAGAACTAATACCTTCACAAAATTGCAAAACTCTAACATCTGAAGAGGTAGGCAAAAAATCAGTTGCAAAATCTTAACCTTAAAATAAATTAAACATGCGAAGTTAAATAAAAGAAATTTTTATACGTGCCTTTTTTGTACGTTTTAAATTAAAGTTGTTAGACTTCAAAAAGATAATATTCAAATATATTCGAGACCTCTATTACACAGCTGAACAACAATAAGTGAAGCATTCTCAGTAGTTCTCTGTTAATTCCAATGCCATGTTTGATTTTTTTTTTTTGTAATGTCCAAGCTGTTATGTAAACTTTCATCAGAAAGCCTACAAAAGAAAATGTTTTAAAATTGATAGAACTAAGTTCAAAAATAAAGTATTTTTCATTCTTTTACAGCTGCTACAATATAAACGATTATTCACAATTATGCAATCATGCTGTTGCAGCTGCCAATGCAACGGTCTATCAGGTTTGAAATGTGAATATTATAGTGTATATCTAAGAGATTTTAAACAAGAAAACCACAAATATTTTTAATTGTTCGTTGCTGTTCGTGCTTATCTACTTCTAGTATTTAAAGATCCAGAAGCTTTACATTGAAGAGTACTGCTGAGTGAATCGATTATATAAAAAAACATATTTCTCCGTATTGATAACAAAATATCTATTATTTATTTGTGCAAGGCGTGTTAGAAGATATAAACCTCAAAAAAGAGCCGATTATGATCAAGTAGGGATATGATAATTCTTGATTATTAAATAAGGTGTTTTTTGGTATTGTTTTCTTCTAAGTCACAGTTTATGAAAATTAAGCAAGAATTATTCGTTATGATAAGTGATCACGTGTACAGCTCACGAGGCAGTGCAGCAAGGATGAGATGATTTAAAATGATACGCCAAGATATTCCAAACAGATATTTAAACTTTTATTTATTATTTTATATTTCACTAAATGCTTTTGAAACTATATAGTGATACTTATAAATATTTAGTATTTCGAAACACTTGTAAATGTTTGAAGGAAATATTTACTCGTTAAGTAATGATAAAAAGGTGATTATTAGAAAAGAAAAGGTAGAACACCGAGTTTATTGTACGTATATACTAAATGTATTGTCTCAAAGTATCATTCATGATACACCCAACAAACATGTTAAAGGATTTTCTAATGAATGGAAATATTTCTATATATAGTTGATGTTTCAATATTTACTGATTTTCCCTTTCCCGAAAATCAGTGCAAATATTCTCAAATATTTCCCTTGCTTCCTACGTAGCTGCATTATTCTTAATTAAAATATAATTTTTCCAAAAATGTTTAATAAATCAATTTTCTGACATATAAAGAAAGCCTGGTTTTTCTCTAATTGTTAAAATTGCTATTAATGTTTTTAATTAGACCTTTTTTAAGAAGCATACCTATTAAGATAGTTCTCAAGTATGACTTCAGGAAAATTCTGCATAAATTAGGCAATCGTGGTTCCCCAGGTCGTTAAATGAATATTTCATCAGATTTATTTAAATCTTAGAAGATGCAATATTATTTTTTTTTAATTTGCCTTACATCTGTGATGCATAGCATTATTTATGGTAATGTATGAAATCAGTCTATATATAGTTATATACGAAACTAACTCTATATATGGTGTTCAAAGCTTTCAATAAACTTTATAAATTAAGTAATTCAATCTATAGTTTATTCCTTATAATCTAGTTCGTATTGATAAGTCTTTTAGATAATTTTTTGTCTATTTGTGAAGGAGACCTTATTTTTGACAGTTGTTTGGCAGTGAAAGCTTAGAATTAAAGATAACTCACTATGAAGGCACGTGGAGCCATGTGATTAATATATCATGGTCAAAGATGTAGGACATCGGATAAAAAAATTAGTGCTCAAAAGTTAAGAAATGACGCCCAAAAAAAGAGTTCAAATTTCGCGGTAGATAAATTCTAGAATGTTATGTGCGTGAAGGTGACATGAGTCAATAATATTGAGGCTTGTGAAGACCCGCCTGTCGTTTATCACTTTCAAAGTTTTCATTTTTCGTTTCTGATTTGAAGTATTCCTAGATAAAATTCATAAACAGAGCAAATTTAAACGCATTTTCAATATCAATGACAATTTTAAATCTTTGATGAGTGATTAAAACATATATTGAATTCAAGAAGAGCTTGTTTACTAAGACACTGAAAGCATCAACTGCAAATGAAAATAAAATTCTTGATATGCTTATTAAGGTAACAGTAATTTGTATAAAATAAATCATTGCTATAAAAAATTGTATCTTTTAAATAATTTCAAATTTAGGTTCATAGTGTAATTTTTTTAAAAGAAATCAGAAATTTAAAAAATGTCGTGTTGACATTTGAAAAATACCAACATTATTGGCAGGTATGAAAAACAGTTTTTTCTTCTAATCTAGGTTTTAGTATTCCAAATGAATTAATTTCAACTTTTTCAATGACAAATTTTATTTGGTTTGCGAAATGAGAACATCCAAAGAAGATTATATTACTGTCAAGTTCTTACAGCCAACAGACTAAATCAACCGTGGATATAATAAAAAGAAGTTCACCAAGCGAAGTTGAGTATTAGTCCAAAAGAAACATTCAGTAAAAGTGTCCAAAATCCCTATTGAAATATCTAATAAATCAGTAGATACATATATAAAAAAGAGATTTGTGTTTAACCCTTTCTAGGGCCGTGGGAAGTATGCTTCCCACCAAATTTATCAATCTTTGTATGAAATTATGTAGGTTGGTAAAGTTCTGACAAATTTTTTTAGTAAGTCAGAAACTTAGATGCTTCAGTTCTTTATCTCAGACAAAATGATGTATCTTGATTTGTTACTTAATTATTAATTAACCAAATTAATTAATTAATCAAATTAAATTTATCTAATAAGCTAAATGAATTCCTTTTCTTATTCTAATTTCAAACATAAAAATATTTCAACATAATGTAACTAGAAAAAAATGGCTCTTTAAAGGTTTAAAGTATACAAGAATATACCTGTAGAACTATCAATTAAATATTTTAGGCAATATAAAATTAAGAGGTCTTATTTAAAACTCTTAAAAACGTTTAAGCTTTTTTTTTCTTTACTCAAAAGGAGAAAATAAAAATTAAAAATATAATTAACGATCTTGTTTTGACGACGATAATTATTAGACTTTTCGAAAATGGAATTTCATATAAATGCAATTTCATCTATTTGAGGGACAAATAACAAACATTGAATATAAAAACAATAAGAGTATGCCCTGATTTATTTTTTACATTTTTCTTTTATTATTTTAAAGCCTGTTATAGTCTTTGTTATTCGTTCAGGCTTTCCAATTCAAAAGAAAAATTATGAAATTCTTTGAATTAACGACATAGATTTCCTTCACCTTTTCCCTACTACCTGAAACCTCGAAAGCACTTATATTTTTCAAGTATAAAAATCAACTACAGAATCGTCAAATGCAGCAAATGAATTTTAAATGAGACCGAGTGAAGTGAAGTTGAAGCAAACTAGCAGGAAGTTACTAGAGTTGGAAAGATGAAGTTTAGAAACGAAAGATTTCATCTACAAATAAGATGTTATCAAAAAATATATATTATTGCAATTTAATGTTGATATTAATGAGTTAATTTATTTAAAAGAGAAACTGAATAGTATTAAAATGCAAAAGAGAGGATAATTAGTGAAAGGTCATGAATGGAAAACATACGAACCAAAAAACGGATTACGTTTTAATATCCATTTTATTTACGTTTAAGATCAAATTTGATTTCATAACTCGCTGCTTATGTTAGATAATTGTTGAAATTAGTTCTGACCCTATCTTATATCAATGTGAAATATTTTGCTGCGGTAATTTCAGACACAAGATTATGGAAGTAAAGTGGAATTGTCTCAAAGATCCACTGATTCCACTGGCTCTCTTATTGCTGGATTACTTCAAAACAAAGTACATTGTTTATTATCACATATTGATAGCTATCTCCTTGACAAAATTATTCGTGCATGCAGCGTTGCTGCATAGCACCTGAAATATTTCAAGACGGTCAATTAAAAGTTGCGCTCCTAGAATAGATATATATTATTGAATAGAATATTGGATTTTGAAAAAATAATACTGTATTTAAGAAAATCAACTTATTTTTTTTTCTTTTTCCTAATATCCTACTGTTGTACAGAATATTACTTTAAAATGGAACACCTTTATAACTCGAAAATGTATATTCATATCACAAAACAGGTCTCAATGGAAATGCCTTCAATTGACAGGTTTATTCAAACAAACTGGTTAACTGAAATAATTAATAGTTAAATAAATGCTATCTAGAATCTTTTTCATTACGTAAATCAAAATTTTTCCATAACTCGATCCAGTATGTCTTTTTCTATATGAGTATGAAAGCTTATTCCAAAATTTACAATAGTTTTTGACATATAATTAATTTTGTTTTCTAAAAACACCACTTGAATATATTCAGTCCTCTAGGCAAAATATATTAGATAAATCTCAGCTTGTTTACAAGAAAAATAGCTTTTCTTTCAGGACTTTTTTTCACAGAAATTTCAGAAAAACAGGTAAGAATGATACAGATTTGTCTTTAATATGAGCATTCTTTATCAAATTCTAAATATTTTGTTATTTTTATCCAAAAATTAGAGCATATTCTTTATATTTAAAATTATTTCCTGTCTCAGCCTATTTAAATGATTACGTCCTAAAAAATTTCTACAAACACCCAGAATTTTTTTTATTACGAATGAAATGTATTGATACGCGTCTTTGTATATACATTAGCTCACTGATGAGAAGGAATGTCAGTAGTGATAATCATCAAGCTTTATTAAATTTTTTTAGTATTTTCAGGCAGGAAATGCTTGTGAATCCGATTGTAGAATTAATTAAGCTGAATTTTTGGTAATAATAAATTAATTACTAGCTTTTGGATGTTCTTAAATAAAAATAGAGAGTATTTAATCAGTAGAAAAAATGAGTAAGTATTCGATTTTTTGAATTCTTTCTATTATAACAGATAATATGTAATATAAGTAAATCAAGATTAATTCCCAAATTAAGTTAACGTCATTTGGTTCAAGGAGCTGCATGATCAATAGAATGATAAAAAAAATTGGAAACTTTTTTTTTAGTATTTTCTCATAAACAAGTTAAAGTATTATAGTAGTAAAAAGATCTAATTTTGATATTTTGTAAAATATTCTTGTTTAAAACCCCTGAATCAGATAGAATATTTTTCGGATTTATGCCTATTAACCAGTAGATGCAATAACTCAAAAATGCTACAATCTAAATTTATCAAATTTGGTATGTAGTTTTTGCATCGAATTATCGAAATCGTTAATTTTGTATCCAGTGTCAACGAATTCCTACTAGAAGGCTGTCTTTCCAAGTACATATCCTAAAAATGCAAACAATTGCATACAACGGAAACCGTTTTGTGAGAAGTACAAAATTGGTGCACTAATAAAAAAAATGATAAAATTGAATATAAAAATCGCGCTAAAATTTAAAAGTTTTTTTTTTTTTTTGCTAATAGAGTAAAATAATGCCTTAAATGCATAAAACCAAAACTATGTAGTAATAAAATATACAAACATTTTGAAATGGTTCATTTTTTCCAATAGAATTTTGCACCACAGTATCACTATTATCGAGAAGCTGTCGCATTAAAATAATGCTATTTTACAGAAACGCTCTTCATTTATGTCAACTTATTGTTTTCTGACAAAAATGTGCCACTATTAAAGTATCTAAATTTGAGATTTTGAATAAGCAATTACACTTCTTGTTGTTGTTAATCATACCGAACCAACACACTCACAATCGGGTAAAATTACTCATGTGATTGTCTATTCATTTTTATCTCAAACATGAATTTATTTAGTGACTTAAAACATAAAATGCGTTAAAAATAGACGATTGAATATATGTATGTTGTAAAAGGGAAGCAGTTTTAAACTTTTATGATGGGAGGACCATAAAAGGAAATACGTTTGAAAGAAATTGAATCTATATTCGCTTTACATAGAAAATCGTCATACAACCAGTTGATCCATAATTGCTTTCATAAACATCATACCTGGTTGCATTTTTTTTTAATTCTCTAAAATCAAGCTACTTAAAAATGTAATCCAATTTTAACCCGTGATTTTCATTGCTGCGATAGAGAAATCAGTGGTAAATTTTGTTCCATTTTATATCTGTGATAATTTGTTAACGGTTATAAAATTTAGATGCAGCACTTAAAATTTTCTTTGGGCTATACCATGTTAATTTATAAAAATTTAGAAATTATTTAATCATGTTTAAAGAGAAAATTATACAATAATTCAACGCAATTTCATTATTTTAAATAAATAACTCTTTTCAACATTCTTTTCTAACTCAATATTCAAAAAAACTACTTTGTAAAATGCAAGACATGCATTTGTAAGTAGGGAATTATTTGAACCATCGATCGGAATCTGAAATATTTAAAGTATATAACTGATGCTAACATTTATATTTCTAAAAATTAATGGTGAGATTAATAAATACCATCTGCACAAGTAGCTATGTATAATTTTTCTTCTTTCTTATAATCAGAATTTTTATTTGATTTAATTCTATAAATTTTATAATATCTGTGTAAAATATGCAATTTTTGAACACAAAATCAATTTGATAATAAAATTATCTGATCTGTAAATAAAAATTATAATTATCGAACCTCAATTTTATAATGGCCGTTAAATATCATTGTTTCATGAAAAATAGATAAAAAATAAATAAAATACTGTCCTTCAAATAAGGAAAATTATTGACCGACTATGAAATTTTTTTGAGACTTCAAAAAGAAAAATATTCCTACAGGCATGCACAAAATTTTTGGATTCCAACTTTTAAACATATCATGTTGTCTCTCACGTAAAAAAATTTACTATATAATAATTTACCAATTTTTCATAATTATATTTAATCTGTTAAAAAAATACCAATCATCCATTATTTCTGGATTTATTTATTCATTTTATGTATTAAGATAATGTTATTTTATCGATTAAAATGATTTTCGTAATCTATGTTACGATACTGGAGCTATCGGCAAAAATTTATAATACACATTTAAAGCGGTTATTTTTAAAAACCTATAACTCTTAAAAATCTCACCAGATCTCCATTAAATATTGTAAAAGCGGACTAAAATTGAGACGAAAAAATCTATTCAGTGAAAAGAAAAAAAAATGGATTAGTTTAATTGAAAACTTTCGAAATGCAATTCGTTAACTGTGTTAATTAATTCATTTAAACACTTTGTCTATTAGAATAAACCTGTTCTCTGGAGTTATTTCTATCAACACCAGTTTGTTGAGGATGCAGTAATAAATACTTGAGTTATAAAAGTGTCTTATTTTTAAAGTAACGCACTTTACAAACTTCTTACTTAAATGTTAATTAATTGATTAATTAATTTAATAAATAATTAATTTTCATCCGTCTTAAAATATCGCTCTTCACTCTTTTCGTGGCGTGTAAGACCGGTATCGGATACCTTGTGGTTTTCATTTAAAGCATCCTAATTATATTTTTGGTGGATGAAAAGGAATTTATTTCGTGCTAAACAATGAAGCCATACAGTTTTTTTTTTTTTTCGCTATACCACGTGTTTTCCGAGATAAAAGTCACAACTTTTAAAAATTTTCGCTGTGTATTTGTTATTAGTTTCAAACTGCACAGCTGCCGGCGTCCTGGCCTGGGGGTAGCGCGTCTTCCCCGTGATCTGGGCGTCCCGGGTTCAAGTCCCGGTTCGGGCACGGTTGTCCTTCATTTGTTCTATCTGTGAGATGTGTGAATGTGCCCCCCTTTAAAAAGGGGCTGTGCAAGCGAATGTGATGCGTGAGTAGCAAAATCGCACTCTTGGCCCTAGTTGACGCTACTGAAATAAGAGACGTTCCCTTTCGGCTTAAAATCGTTGATTTCAAATCAGCGGGCTTGCCTATGGCAGGTGCCATTGGAAACAACAACAACAAACTGTACTGCTTAACCAAATTAGAGTTGATAACTGTTTTCTTTGAAATATCTAATTTTTTTTTTATTTCGGATATAATTCTGTTGCAAAAAGATACAATTGTATACTTTTTATGCATGACAAGATCATGTAACTAATAAACATTTATATTTTATTTTATGAATTAAATGTTTCTTCTTTTGGGAAAGAGCTAGAAAAGCAATTATTTAAAAGAATTTGTAATAAAAAATGCAGGTTTCAAATATATCGATATAAATAGTAGTACATATTAAAATAAAAGTGATATCAAACGAATATTTCTAAATCGATAACAGTTAAAAAATATTCCTTTGATGACTCAACAAGGTTATTTTTTCTTCATGTAACATTTTTAATAGCAAAATAATATAATTCCTTATTTTTTGCCTTATAGCCAAAATAATATTCCCCATTATACTTATTGTCTCAAATACTTTTAACCTCTTTTTCAACTGAACAGAAACTTCAATTATCTATAACTGCAATTAACTATAATAATAATACCCTAATACCTGTAATAATAATTACAATCAACCTATAATTATCAATTGTTTTTTAGCCGATATGTGTCTCATGTACTGCCTTTTATAGTAACGAGTTGCTCACGTATCTCTATGTACTCATAGATTGTCAGTTCTTTGGAATGTGAATGTGCGTCACTGACATCATTACGATAGGCTTCCAAATATAATTAATCGCCTGACAAGATCTATGATTGAATCATTTACATGAACGACTTAAATAATTTCGGACGCTGTTCCCGTCTCGTTTTTGGAAAAGAAATGTCAATGTTTCTTTTCACTTCTATTATTCGCATTTATTCCCAAAATTTTGCATTTCAATCATTTTCCAAAACGGGAAATGTTCGAAAAGGGAAGTAAAAATCTGAAACATCGTAAATTTGAGATCGCATGAAGTGAGGTAGAGTAACTCGAGTTATGACTTTAGCTATAATTTCAGTAGTAAAATATAGAACAGGCAAGCATTTACATTTATGTAGGAATTCTTTTATCCCCCCCATCCCCCTTTCTGCTTCTTAAAAAGAGTTTATAACTGATTAAGCTCAAAATCCATATCTAACTTACTTGGGGTTCGATAGCCTTGAAATTAGGAGATACAAAGTTCCGAAAATCTCAGAAAGATTTTATCGCATTTGAATGGCTAAATGACGGTAAAAAAATAGTTCAATGTATTTTCAATCAAGATTATTTCATCAGATTTAAGTCTATCTTTCTTAACCTGTCAAACACTCCTTATGGACTCTGTCCGCCTTGTTGCTGAGGGACTTGGAAATTGTATTCACCTTCTGTGATTAAAACGATTTAAAAAAAACAATTCTGATATATGATGCTTTTTTTTCTCAGAACAGAAGTAAGTTTGTTCTTTATGAATATATCAGTGGAGGTGGTTCTTTTTTTCAGAATTCTAATATTAGAAACAAAATTCCTCACTTATTGCTTGTTTTGAATATTACCGAGTACTGAGAACTGCGCACATATATACCGTGATAATACTTCCATTTTTTAGAGTAAAGATATTTTCAATTTTATATTATTCTTAAATGGGTTGTAAATATATGAGAAATAATCAGTTATAAAACGAATCGCTTTTAATAAATTTGTAAAGAACAATTACAAGCTGATTCATTTGTAGGCTTCTGCTTAACTATTTAGTATTTGTATTGAGAGAAGTTTGAAATGAATTTTCGAGCAGGTATGTTTTCTCGGTGAAAACGCAATATTTAAACATTTTTAGAACCTAATGATCAAAAGGCGAATGAACTTTATTTAAATTTTGATTCCATGTGGGAAGAGCTACCTGATTGTGAATTTGAGAAACGATCATTTACTAAATTTGGTAAAAGTTATAAAAACAAATCATAAAATATACTAAAGCTTAGAAAATTTTAAATAATTATTCAAAAGTGGATTTGTTTTAAAAAATATACACTTTAATATTAATAAATGAAAAAATACAAAAATAATCATTGTAAACAAAATTCGCAAACACTTGAGGTGCTAAAAGCATTATGATAGCCACAATGAATATCATACGGAAGAACATTTCTAAATACTCGTTAAATTCAAGAAAATTCATTACAAATGTAATTAAAATACCAGTTCATTTAAAGCTTTTTTTTATCAGCATCTCACATTACTACAATTTTTATTTCCACTTTCAGATTTTTGATTTAAAATATTCATTTTCTACCATTGTATTTTTCTACTACTAACAAAAGTATGCTTTAAAAAGTATATAATTTTATTATTAATTATTCAAATTTCTTGCTCTAATTTTAATATCACCTAAATTATATTATTAATTTTTATTAACGAATAAAATTAATATTAAAATTCTTTGGCAACATCATTTAATATTTTTAAAGAAAAAGGAAGGAATATATTAATACACTGTTTTAATGATTGTGAAACTGCAGAATATTCTTCATAAAGGCAACCTACACTTATAACGATAATTATGCAGTGCAATTTTCATTAATTATTCTTCTAAGAGTAATATCGGAGAGTAATTACCTGAAAAGTACATGGTAAACAAGTATCCAGAACTTTCTATATAAAGGGAAAATGGGTAAACAGTGAGGAATAATGCAAGGAATGGAGGGAAAATAGGATATAACAGTGCAAGTGAACATTAATTGAGTATTTTTGATACCAATTCTCATTTTATAATAAATTTATCCTCCTGAATCCAAAAATATCCTCAAACCTTTTCCTGATGCCTATCAATTTCTCTCATTTTTCATCTATTAAAAGTATTTGTGATAAAAAAAAATGTAATTAAAATGACATAATACCTTCATTAAATCAAGAATGTTAGTTCTATCTTATGTGCTCTTTTATTATTTTTGTTTACAAAATATCAAAAGATGATAGGATTTACAATCGATTTGTAGATAAATATTCAAAAACCAATAATCTGCTTCAAAAAACGTAAAACGAAGAAGTTACATCAATTAGCGCTTTCAATAGACTAGATATTTTGCTCCAAATCAATCTGTATATGTTCATGTATTTAATGTTTATAAACTCTTAGAAGTACTTCACGATATTTAATAATTCAAGAATTCTTTTGCTATCGATCAATAAGTTATTAAACATTAATGAAAATGGTAGCATCTGAAAATAAATCTTACATTGTTAAGCTTTTCTATATCAGGAAATCTTACAATCTTATCAATCAGTTATTCCACAAAGTAAAATGGACCAAAATAACACAGCGTTGCATATAAATAGCTATTCGCTTTCTTTTAAATAGATTTGGACTTATTCAGAAGCTTAATATACAAATTGAAATTAAAAACTACACACTATTTTATATAGAATATAACTATATAAGCATATATCTATGAATAACTTTATATATTATTGCTGATAATTTGAGAACTTATTTCAGGGTAATTCAAAATCTATTTTGAATTTATTAGGAAAGTTTCTACGAAGAAACATTTTGCAATATCGGAAAGTAGTTATTAGAAAATGCACAGAAACACCTTTTCTTATTTTATAACATTTAAGAATAATAAAGCCCTTTTTATGATCTTTGAATAAGATAAATGCTTTAACTCTCACGGTATTCGTAAAGATACATTTAAAAAAAGTTTGGACTGCATGTAATATAGTCTCGAAAAAATTTGAGGAATTAATTCAATCTTCCATTATTCTTTAAGAATAATTTCAGATCTTTACGATCTGTCCTAAATCATTACGCAGCCACAATTATTGAAAGACACGAATGTGCATCAGTGATTGTACACTCGTCTTTCTTCTCACATTCTTAACATTTATTCGCTTATTCTTAGGAAAGATTAATCGTAAGTCACGTTTGTCATTCTTTTCAAGAAAGACAATCTCTTATACTTAAGTTTTGTATTCTTTTGATATTTAAAGGAAGTTTCAAAGAGGCTACATCAGAGATTGTATTGACTATTTTTACAAATCCCCCACCCCATCCAACGGTTATCAAAGTAATTTGAAGATTCATATCATCGGATAGACAGAATAATTACAAAATAATCATTGATTTTGAAATTATATAACTTTCAAAATATTAATTACACTCTTCAACGCTAGTCAAAAAAAGAACTAAATATTAAGTTTTTATATTTATATTTTTATTTTTTACGTGAACCGCCAAAGCAGATCAGATAGATTTTCGATTTAAAGGATTAGTAATTATATTTAAGCAGTTAAAAGAAATATGAGACTTCTTACATTAAAAGACTCTACCAAAAACAATTTGGTATTAACAACTTAACCATTTTCAACTGGTTATCCTCTTACAGTTTGATATTTCTTCCTTTAAGGTTACATCAAAATATTGTGTTACCAACGGTTTTACGAGCTTAGACATGCTCTAACGACTCTTGGGTAAATTGAACAACTGAATGAAAGTGTTTCATTTAACCGAAAGAAAGTGTATAGAACTTTCGTAACTATCCAGGAAAAAAATTGAAATGTTTCCACATTTTCAGTTTTTATTTATTTTCTTTATTTACTTCTAAGTATAGTGAACGAATATATAACGATTATTTTGTAATTTCCCTCTATTTTCCATTTAGAAAACAAATTCTTAGAAATAATGACAGTTAACTTCATAGAATAAAACTATTCATTGACTTATCTCTTCTGATAAATCAACATAACTCAAACAGCAATGAATATCCAAAGTTTATCCATGGTCCTAAAATCAGTTTAATTTCAAATCAAATATAAACACGTTTCTTTCCTTAACAACTTTCGTGAAAGAATTTTCTGTTAGTGATCAAACTGTCAACATTTTCTGTCTTCTGACAGCTTACTAAGCTTTTTAAGTAGAATTTTACATCGGATATTTTATTCATTGATTGCAAATGACAAAGGCAATATATAAATATTCACTCTCTGGTATTCATGAATTCCTAATTCATAGATAGCTCGCTTGCTTCTCTTTTTTTTTTCGATTGAACGATTCAAGGAAGATTATGAGAAATTATCACTTTCCTTTTCTTGCGGTGATAATTATCCTTCGTGAAAATACAGTGAAAAAACTCTTTGTTATGTCGCTTTGCTTTGATCTCGATTCATTCCTATTTCAGTGTGTGTGAAAAATATATCTTTTTTGGCAATTATTACTATGATAGATGTATTATTTTTTATTCCTATCTTTGCAACAAGTCCTTCAGAAGGTTTCAAAATTTTAGGATAAATGGTTAAATAATTCTGAATTAAATTGTTTTAATTATGATAATCCTGTGTCTCTACTTCAATCAAAATCCTATCGAAAAGAAAATTTTAAGAACAGAATTAAAGAAACAAGAATTCTGTAATCCGTTAATGATTTAGACAATTATCCCTATAATCGATTAAAAGTGTTAGTTTGAAGCCAGTTGATAGCATATTTAAATATAGATCCTATCTCCATTATTATTTCGTTGATATCTCCGTATAAAGTAAAGACAACTCGGCAAAATTTAAATTGCTTTTTTTTACCTAGATATAGCAAAGAATCATCACCATCTGTCAACAAAACATGCTGTGACTATGAATAACCTGAAAGTTGCAGGTAATAATTTAGGTACAGAGAACCATGCAAAATAAACCCTTTTAGAAATGTTTCGCAAATGGAAATCTTCTAAGGAGATACGGTCCGTTAGCGATAATGCAGGCCCTAACATGCCACATTCCCATTAATATGCAGCCAAAGAGAACCAAGAGCCTGCTTACACATACTACAGTTTCTAATTTCAATTCGGGATGGACCCATATGGGTTTGTTGACTTTGTAAAATCAATACTTAAGAATTTATAAAATATGGTTGGAAAGTGAATAATAGCTTCAAAAATTTTATATTGGTCTGATAGTCGAAAAATTTGAAATCCACTTTAAAACTTAATATAATTTTGGCTTAATTTTCTTCGTTGACTTAGCATTAATTCGATGACTATGTCTCTGAATTCTTTCTAAGAATAAAGTTTGCATAACACAGCAAGGCAAAAAATAGATTGGCCTATCACATCTTACTCTGCTGTCTTCTCTTATTAGTTTCTTTCTAAAATATGGCCTTTGACAACAGAAAATCAGAAACTTGTTTTCAAGGCAAAAACAGTCCTATCAACACTTTATCGTCTATGAAAAATAAACAAAACAAATAATATCGGTATCAGAGTTCACAGTAACTATCTGCAAGTGTTGCTATACCCTAAACCTAAAAGGAAACTGCCCTCCGTAAATTTCCCGATCCCAGTTCATTTAACCTTGAAGTGCTTGTGTCAGCCAGTAAACATTTCTGAATCGACTTGTTATCGTCGAATTTCCTCGGCCTTTGGCACATTTAAGAAATAATCTGTCTTTTAACGCATTAAAAAAGCTGGAAAGTGATAGTTATAGATAAGGAAATTTTATTTTTAATCTCCCTGAGAATTTCTAGAAAATGAAAACAAAATTCGAATTAATTGCAAGATATTAAAATTATATAATTGTATCAGTTTTTGGAGCATGTATGCCAGTTTTAAAGCACCATATAAGTATAGTACTTTTTATGAAGCATTTTTGTTATAAAAACTGATTGCATGGATCCATGCTTTTTGAAATGCTTCATTTCTAAATATTTACTTCGTTAAAACTTAAGGAGTTTAAAACCTACATTGTTCGTTTGAAATCTGATTTTAAAAATGAGCAAAAAACAAGGAACTTATTATTACATCTTCTTTTAGTTGAAGGTATTGATGAATTGTTTTAACAAAATTTTGGGAGTCGCGCACTACATCACCCTAAAAATAATCAGAGAATTCGTATCCGATTAGAAAATCAGAGAATTCGTATTCGATTAGCCAACAATATATTAAGAAGGACAAGACAATTGAGTGCCTGCGGTGACTCATTGAACCTCCGATGATTGTGAGCTAGATAGTAGATGCATGGAATGATCTCGAAGTAGAGGCCATGTTTTTAAAACGGCAACGTCAAAAGTAAATCCTGGCAGTTCGACCAGCATACCAGTTAAAATACAAGCAAAAATTTACATAGTGACTTATTTTTATTATATCATCGAAATAAATATAATAATTTATTTTTAGAAACTATTTTTATTAGTTAGTGAATATCTAGCATTTTAGAAATAATTTCTCAAACCTTTATTTTATCGCATTACTTCATAATGATTTATAAACTTCTGTCCTTTTTTTTTCATTGATCTCAGTGGTGTTCAATTTTCTTTTACATCTCCATCCTCTCTTAATGCCATCATTAGCTGCCCTCAACGAGCAACTGTCCACCCTCCATATTAATAATACTAAATTAATCAGAATAATTAACTTTGATGAACTACATCTTATCATAACAAAAGAAACAACTGTTTTAAATCAAATGTACATAATAAACAAATAGTATGGCGAAAATGGAAAATAAAAATTGACGAAATCGGTCTAACTACAGAATGAAAGGGAAAACGATCGTTAAAGGCATGTCTAAAAGTCGTGAACCTTCTTATGAAATAAAAGCTTGCAAAATCAGACAAGGGATTCAATTGAATGGATTAATTTCTTGGTTTGCCAATAATTTCAAATATACAGGTTATTATAATTATTTCATCCTCTCTTGTTATATTCCAAGATCTTTCTTCTACTTTGAACACCAAGTTTTAAGCTCTATATAGTCTAAGAAACAAATATATATTTATTTATTTAATTCTTCATTGATTAGCTGGTACATTCGTTATGCTTTTATTCAAAAATTATTTCCTTTACGTGAATTTTATGATGTATTTTGTTTTCGAATTCAATATTTCCAAAAAACCGGTTTTAGACGGTTTTCGAATTTTTGTCGAAAAATAGATTAGGGAAAATATTTTATTTAATTTATGCAAAATAGCAAACAACGAAATCAATATCAAAGTCAAAGTCAAAAAATATATATAAAAAATAAGGATTACATATACATATTATTTACACAAAATAACAAAAACTCAAACAAAAATTTCAAATAATATTTATATTATTTTCACTAATTTTAATTTCTCCTAAGAAAATATGATTTTAAAAAACATAAAATATCCACTAAACGGTGGCTAAGTCTTGTTCTTATTTTGGACACAATATTGACTGAAATTGAAAATACTCGTTCACTAGCTACTGACCTTGGTTTTATAGTTTTCATGGCATCAAATAACAAATATAAGTTTTTTGTTCTTTTATTCCTTGCCTTAAATAACGAAAATTCACCTTTCAGTGTCTTTGGATTTGTAAGTTTTCCTTCAGTGTCTTGAAGAAACTTATGAATTGATTTTTCTATGGCTTCTTTTAAAAAAGCATTACTCTGATGTAATTTCTTCGATTTGCGCTTCATCAGAATAGGTTTCCACATAAGGATTTGGAAATATTCTAGACAATATTTTTCTAGATAACTTAATAATTTCGATCTTTGAAGCCAAAGAAAGTACACTAGATTTCTTCGGCTGAACTAGAAATGTTTTGTGGATTCTGCAAATACAGCGAAAGGGTTGATAATTCTACTAGTCTTCTTTCTTGAATTCGTTCTTCTAAAGCATATAATAATTTAAAACTTATTTCAGTGTTTATATTTTTTAGTTCATTTAACAGAAATTCAAATATACCTTCATTTGTTAATAAATTGGCATCTCGACGCTCTAAACCTTCAGCTGCTACACAAATCGAACCCAACCGATCAAATTATTATTTTTTTTTTTTTGAAGAGAAATAATAAGACTTTCCAGAAAATCGGCTTTCTTAATTTAAAAACCGGTTTTAAAATGTGACATATTTACTTTAAAACCGGGTTTGAAAAACCGTCAAACCCTAATGTAGAATAATTCATTCATATTTTAAATGTCTTTAGGGTGAAATGCTATCAGTAAATTACGTTATGAAACCAGCATTATTAAAAACGTTATATGTATGATTAAAAATTATGTAAATATTTCTACAGAACTTTGAGTTACCAAATTTGAAAGGCAGTTACTTCTTGGGTAACTACTATTCGCTAAAAAAAAATTTCCAAAATGTAAATTAAATTTTTATTTGAAAATTAATAGATGTTTTAATACTTTACCTTAATAATTTCAACCCCTAATAGCGAATAAAAACAACTTTCGTGTCATTTTAAAATTCAAAAAATTATCTTATTGACAGTGTCAATTTTATTTCGGTATAATTTTACTTTAATAACTATTTCAAAATATTTTAAATTATATTTTTCACTGTCTTTGTAATTATGTTTAAACATAGACCCATTACAGTGATAATAAATAGTTATTTTTCTGTATATATATTGACATATGCCATTTAAGAGTACATTATTAAAAATAACATAAAGTTAAACGAACCATTCCTGGAACATTATATTGTAATGACGTTTCGGATTAGTGTAGGGATTGCAGTACCCGTATACCGGGATACCGAATACCGGTATTTTGAGCCATTTGTACAATTTTGTAATACCGGTATTCACAAGTTTAAATACCGTTTTTTCGGTATTTAATAGAAATTTTTAAAATTGTCTCCACTATATGTTCAGGGATAGCCAACATAGCAAAATAGTATACGTTTTTGTTTTTGTCTCTCTAACGGGCGAAATTCATTAGCTAATTAATGGCTTAATTAATTGCTTAAATCTAAATTAGCGAAACATGGATTATGCCTGAACGAATATATTGCATAGCGCAAATCAGCAATTGTGCTATGCTAGTGGAATTCAATTAGGAGTAATAGATGTATTATACCAAAAAGGTAAAGAATAGAAGAATCCAAATAATGTGGATATAGAAACTTCGGATTCCAACTTTGAAGAGAGTAAGAGTGAGAGTGATATTGGCAATGAAGATAATTATAATTTAATTGTTGAAGAAGATATTGCTAATGAGGATGAAATATTAACCCATCAAGTATTGCTTCCTATAATTTATAATGTTCGAAAAATTGTTAAGATATTTAAACGTTCCCCTATAAAGAATGACATATTACTAAAATATATACTAACTGAAAATAAAACAGAATATATATTAATATTAGATTCTAAAACACGTTCGAACAGTATACTCCTAATGATGGAACGATTTTTGAAACTGAGAAATTCAATCCAACCCATAATCGACTTAAACCTGTAAATTAATTTTTCAGATAGTGAATTCGACTTAATATCCAGAACTGCATCAGCTCCACTTCAATAAAACTGACTATTGAGGTATTATGTCGGAGAGATTCTAATTTATTAACAGCTAATGCAACAATAAATTTCATGTTGCAGTCACTGAAAGAACAGCACACATCATTATCTGAAGAATTATATATTACATTGAAAAATCGCACAGAAGAATGGCATACCGAAATAGAAAATGTCTTATGGTATTTACATAATTATAAGGAATTTTAAAATGAAAATGAAAAAGAAGAAAAGAAAATAACCAATTCAAATCTGATTAAGTTCATAGTAAATTTTCTTAAAATTTTTTACCAAGAACCTATCCACATTCAGAAGAATTCAGTTCAGTTATGAAGATTATGATGACACTAATTTCGATAGTGAAAAGGAATTGTCTATTGAACAAAAATTAGAATTAGTGATAAATAAAAAAATTTCAACGAACCAAAATACAATACAGAAAACAGCTATATCCAAAACCATCCGACGAGAAATCGATTTAATTGAAGATGAGGGATTTAGAGGTAAATACTTGGAAAAAATATATCGCGCATTGCTAACAATACCACCAACTTGGGTAAATGCCGAAAGAGCGTTTTCGACAGATGGTAATTTTTGCACAAAATTACTTTTCAGGCTTAATTACAGTGCAATTGATACATTATATTTTTTAATATCACATTTCAAAAATTTATAATAGTACCACAGACTGAATAGTGATATTTACACTTTTTTGTGATTTAAATAAATAAGATGTTCCTTTACTTTTTTGTGATTCTTTATATACTGTTATAATTTATAAGTTACAAATTTTTTGTGATATTTACACTCTCTAATAAAATTGGCAATTAAAACGAAGAAACATCTGTGTTTTCTTTCTTTTTCTAAAATTTCTACTACCGGTATTAAACCCGGTATCCCGGTATTAAGATCTAAAAAATACCGAATACCGGTATTGATACTTTGTTCCGATATTGCAATCCCTAGATTAGAGGTTCGAATCACCTTTAATTTTTCTGAAAGTAATTAGTAATTCTAATTCCTTCTTTAAAGTAATGCTTACTTCTTTCTTGTCTCCTTCGTCATAAATGATTCTCTGAATTCTTCTAGAAATTCAGCTTCATTTTTTAAAACTTGTTGCTAACTATAGTCATAATTTCGCTCTATTAGAGATTTTTTAGTATTTATCCTCTAAAAAAATTCCAAGGTGTTGAATTAATCTTAAACATTGAGTTTTCGAGTACTTCAGTTTAAAAAAATATATATCAAATAATCTCTTTAAAAGTTTTTCGAATTTTTTTTCTTCGTGATGGCGGAAGGACATTTTACTTCGTAGATTAGAAGGAGGTCATTTACGACGCAATAAATTCCATACATGTGAATGCAGACTGAATTCAAAATAAATATAGATAAATAAAGATAAATAAATGTTACCTTTGTCTTTTATTATGTATCTCAACTTCTAAAACCAAATGAAGTTTTTGAAAATATTTTTTTTGTTTAATGTAACATGCCCTCCCTTAGGGAAATTATTTTAAATATTAATGTTAAATATTGAATTTTTGAATTTCCTCAGAGTTCAAAATAAAACACAAAATTCAAAAAGGGACTTTTAAATTAAAATATGATGAAAGGGTGAAATAAAAATGACAAATATGACATAAAGCGATGATAATCCCATCAACATATATAAAAACTCCAATTATTCAAATTAAAGGGGAATCGATTTGATTCGGGTTTGCAGAAATGTAAATGGATGAAACTCAGAAATTAAGTAAAAAAGACATCACATATAGGAAAAAATTTATTTCGTGATATCAACAAACATATGTTCCAGAAATCTATAAATGCTGTAAAACTTATATAAAAAAGAAATCGCAAATTAAATAACATAATCATACATATATTTGTATTAAAATTACGTATGAACGACAGAATATGTATATACTCTATTGTTAAAAATACCCTTCTTTGGTTGGAAAAAAATGCCATCAAAATAACAGAATAGGGAAATGTAACTCTATTATTTCCCAATTCTGACATTTTCGGATGCTCACTTCCTTTTCTCCCCCTCCCTCATGAAAAATCGATTCCACTTACTGGTTAAATGGGATTCGAATAATCGGCGTTCTATTGTAATTGAAACAATTTAGCTTTAGAATCATTATTTTCTCTGTCTCAGAAGAAACGTGTAAGAGAAATCGTAAAAATCTTTTAGAACCATTCTGTAGTTTCAATACAAATCATTTTCTCATAACAATGGGTTTTTTATTTACTTTTATAAAAAGAATTTATTTAACTTAATTAAAGTGTCTTTGAATTTACACAAGAGTTATTTTGAGTTGAAGCTGTGTAATTTTGAACTGTGGTCGGATGATAAGGACAACACCTGGACTGGCCTTCCTCTCTACAAGCATCCACTCTACACCAGAGGAAGACACTTGATTTACTATGACAGATTTAACATCTACCAGACTAGCATATAGAAGGGAATCAACCTAAAACCTTCAGGTACTCGATATGGGCGACAGATACTCACTGCTCTAAATGATTATTGATTGGTTCTCAAACTTTACCTGTGCTATAGCGATGTATTTATAAAGGTAAACAAATATCGTATAGTTTGCATTTCAGAGCTTCTAATTAAATAATCAGTGTATGCAGAGGGTCATATTATACTAAATCGGTAAACTATACTTTCGAAATTGATTTTTTTTATCTATCATACTTCTTTTAGATAAAATTGCCCCTTTCCAAAATGGATCGCTTTGAATTCTGCAGTTCATTTGAACAACCATATGTAGACATTACTTTTCAACTTTTATAATTTATAATTTTCACATTCAACAATAATTTCGCTAAATAAAATTATACCTATACACTTTATACATTGCATAGCAATCTGTAGACTTAATATGCATCATGTGCGCAGAAAATTTCTGGAGAATCGGATCACAAGCTCGCAATCTTCTAAATCTGAAATTCTTTCCTCCGAGAAGAACATACATAAGAAGCTGCACGACTCGATATGCAGGTTCTCACTGCTCCTCGAGGAGCAATAATCAAGGTTAAATTAGTTAATGGTTGCGATGACAGAACTTACTTCCTAAGGAAGGATTTCACGTATGAGCCCTCGTATTCAATTTTGGACGAATCACTGTATCCGCATTATTATCTTCGGTGGTCCCTCATCAGAGAAAGCCCTGAATTCGAAGATCAAGCACTGTTGTTCCCCTAATAAACGCCGAACAGATGTATGAAATATGCAAATTTTCCCCAAATTATCCACAAAAATATTTTTAAATTGGAGATTATCAAAGATTTGACAATAAATAGCTGTAAATATTAAATAAAATCATATCTTGAAGTTTAAAACACCCAACATGAATATCATTCGACCTTATTGTCACAAATCTTTTTATAACTAATTTACGGTAATGATCGAATATATAAAGAAATCATGTATATATTTTTTAATAATTTGTATCGTCTTTGATTAAAGAAAAATGTAAAACGGTGCTTCACATATCATTCACATATAAAAATTTAAAGATTTGCATTTACAAATGATCTCACTATGAACAGTAATCACACATTGACTACTCCGATTCGCCCTGAGGCACACAGATAAAATCTGAATGACGGGACCACCGTAACAGCATTATCAAGAACTAAAGTTGGATAAAGGGCAATCACACCACGGTACAACTCCTCCCGTGCGAAGCATGTTCCATCATCGGAAGAGGGTAGTCGATCCTGCACCATTTCTGTACCTCCTCCTCGGGTGGTGAGAACCAATTACCATGATTGGAAGCTTCTCTTTCTCAGATGAATAGTAAGATTTTTGTGACAATTTTAAAAATAGTAATTTGTTTCATGAAATTCAAACTCTGTGCGAAAGAAATATTTATCACAAAATAGTTTAGAATGTCTTTTAACTATTTCACAATGAACAATATGCTCATTCTTCTTACAAGATATTTCTGAAACAATAAACATTAAAAAAGATATTTTACAACAATAGAATAAAAGTAATCTATACTTATAATAAAGCTCAATGTGTGTGTGTGTGTTGGCGCTCTACAGGCCAGATAATTCAACCTACAGCTACCAAATTTGGCACGTGTATACCTTGGAGGCCGGGAATGTGCACCTCGGGGTTATTTTTTCAAATTTTTAATTAGAATTTTATTTATTTAAAAATTAAGCGAAATTTTGGCGTGTTTCTGCTATAACTTCCGAAAATATTACCGCACAAAAAGGATTTTTACATCAAGTTAAAGATCAAAAATTTATCTTTTAAATGATACCAATATTTTAATCTTAAAATTAAATTTCTATTTTTAATTAATTTTTAAATAAATATTTTAACTATATTTTTCAGCAATTTTTTTTCGTACAAAATAAAAATAAAATTTAAGCTGCTCGAGCACGTTTCGTATTCATGGGGAAAAATTAGCTTTTTTCAAAGTGTTGCCATCACATTGATTAAAGCTCCAATTAAAAATAAATTAAATCTTTTTGGAAACGAAATCTGCAAAAATATAATTTTCGGCACTTGTCTGTAGGAAATGAAACAAATATGAAATATTATTTTTTCTAAAAAATAAATTCAAGAAAAATTATTTTATGATCTTTTACACTCTCTATATTATTAATCCAATAAATCAGTTTTATTTTAAGGCAAGTTTTGTTTAATATCAACAGGATATCCATTCAAATCATTGCCATACAGTTAATTTGTAAACCTTTAGTAAGACACATATCTGCTAAAATGGTTTAAATGGAAAATGATTATATTTTATATAACTTGATTCAATAAATGCTCTAATAAATAACGAATTTTTGATTTTACATAAAGCTTCTGCTGTGGAAATCACGTTTAGAAAAATGTTCTTGAAACACTAATATTTTAAATAAAAAGAGTTAATTTCCAATCAACTAAATCAATCACTTAAGCTGACTGATTTATGAAAATTTTAATATCACTATTCAATAAAAAAGGATAATTTTAGATTTTCTATCGATAGTTTCAAAGAAAATACGCCAATCAGCGAGCAGGTTTCTCAAGATTAATTGGCCTAAGATTATGAAAATGTTGAGTTTTTCTAAATTTTTAACATTTAAAACTTCATAAATAAGTCTTTGTTGATAGTGGAAAATAGAAACATTCATTCACTTATTTAAAATTTGGTGTGTCCAGAATATTTCTCAGAATATGATACCTTACTGCATTAAATTTAGACTTCATAATTTTTGAAATATATTTATAGGTCGGAACAAAATATTATTATTGATTTCATTTCAATCCTTTTGAAAGCAAAACTAAAAACTAAATTTTATGCTAAATCTGAGAAATTTTTGTTGAATTTTTTTTTGAGATATTACATAAATTATGAAAAATATTTTGTAGTTCATGTAAGACTTAAATACCGAGCGATTCTGTTTGCAGTGCTTATATTCAATAATAATAAATAAATAAATAACAATAAAAATGATAAATAAAATAAAACGCTTGGTTTCATTAAAAAATATCTTTACATTAATTGCAATTTCAGTATTTCCACTTTAAATTAAAGTTGAAATTTTACCGGAAATGGAAACAAATTAGGAAAATATATATAGTAAATTAAAAGAAACGATCTAAACAACAGTATAAGTTTGGTAT
Organism: Argiope aurantia; assembly: GCA_026543865.1. Lineage (NCBI taxonomy): Eukaryota > Metazoa > Arthropoda > Arachnida > Araneae > Araneidae > Argiope > Argiope aurantia. The sequence goes on along the minus strand of JAPMOR010085606.1, from coordinate 212,000 downwards.
CAAAATTTGAAGATTAAAAATGTTTTGTTTGAGAAGATATTAAGAGACAAGTTATTTGAAATATTTAATTGAAAATTGTAGCCAGCGGTAATATTGGCGAACCGGCTGGTCGCCAAAGGCGGCTAGTATAATATAAAAATTGAAGAATTTTTATAATCATTATCCGTTTCACTCTGAAATGGAGTTAAAGATATATCCGAAGCTATCATAACATAAACAGTATTCACATCATATCAACCATGGTGTTGTATAAAATAAAATTATTTTAAAAATTTCATTGTTTGTATTCCTTTATCCTACTTATCGATAAGCAATAAATACAATCCAATACAAAAATACAATCCATTTATGCATTTTCAATATACCATCAGTTATCTATTTTCCTAATTATTACAAAGTAACAGCAAAAATTAAAAACTTGGTTATCTTTCTTTATACAAAAATATTACAAATGAAGAAATTTTTTTCTGTTTGTGAATTAATTCCTACAGACTGAATAAAGCAATAATTTAATACACTCATTTATTCTTTATTGTTTTAACCATTGAACTGTACTTGAGCATATGAAAATAATCAAAAAATGGAAACCTATAAAAGCGTATAAAAAACAATTTATAAATCATTTTTCCCCTTAAGTTTGTGAGAGAGCCATCTTAACATATTTGAGTGTCATTGGTTATAAAAATTTGACGCACCATCAGAATCATACCTCAGAATTTGAGCACCTATGATCCAATAAAAATAACTACCGAATAAAATAATTATGGAGCAAAAAAAAAGAAGTAACTCACTTTACAAATTTACAAATTAGCGCCTTTTCAAAATAAGAAATTACAACCCAGATTCCATCGTCTCTAATCACATACATGATTAATTTTAACAGTTGCATCACAAATATAAAAAAAATTTATATATTTTCTGAATCAATATATTTGTGAAGATATATATATGTATTTTTAACTCTATGGATGTCTAATTATTATACACCTAATCATATCTTTACTTTTAACATTTTTAAATTATAATTAAATACTGTTTTTATTCAAAATCAAAATATAATCAATATAACAAATTTTTAGGTTCCTTTAATGAATCAGATGCCTGATCTACAACCCAATTAGCTCAATGAGTAATACCGCCCTTATTAGGGATCTTATGAAACCTCACAGATACTATTCGATAAAATAATAACTGCAGAAACAATGGAAGAGTAAAATATCTTAAATAAACTCACCTTACTCACTTCAAAAATATTTTATATAATAATCAGATAATTAGTATTTACAGGTAATTATGTAAAATACAGATTTTATGAAAATAGACCAAAAATTTATTCAAGCTGTTCTTCACAGTTCTGGAGTTAGAATAACTTTGTTACTCTCTAACAAGCAGTACGTTTTCTCGTGTTGAAAAAATCTAAATGCATTAGGGTCTGTCATACATTTATGAGATTTCTTTTGTTCACGGCTGTACATTGATTGCCTGAGTAGGAAAAAACGGTAGGGGGCAACGCTGAACTTATTCTAGGGACAATTAAAAGGCCATGGATAAAAACTGTGAAAGAAAGTTAATGGACATCGGAAATGATAGATTTTGCATACGTGGACATTACATCTGTCCGAAATGTCTAAATGAATACATGTGTTTTTCTAGAAAACGTGAATAATATAGAATATGGTAATAGCGAAATAAACAACTTTATTGGAAATTGTTTCTTTGTAGCGATTTGGATTTTCCATCAAAGCTGTGGTTTTCGAACATTTACAATCTGTATCTATCATTAGACCATGATGGTCAAAGGGCAAGCTTCAGGTAGGAGGATAGGAATACCTTAGATTCAAGACCAGATTCCATCAATGATTACTATTCATCAAAATTATTGACAGAGTTCAAGCTTAGCCGTTATTTATTTAATTAGAGGAGTGCTCAAGCTTGTGGCATGTTCAGTGCTTCAAAGTATAGTGAAAAAAGAAGTAATGTGATGTGTAGTATTGCATGTTTAATACTATAGGAAGGAAATAGGAAGAAATCCAAATAACTTGGACTTTTTCTTTTCATCTCATGGGAACCTAAATTTGATACACATTTTCAATTTTCATAACAAGATCATATAAAAAAATTTATTTATCTAAGGAGTGACCTTTGAGCGTTATCGCGTTTTTATAACCAGAATCGATAGAACGATAAATAGTCATCTTTTGACAATATGATCTAAGTTTTGATCTACAATTTTGATTTTAAAACGTATCTAAATTTCACCCTACCAACATTTTACCGTCCATTTCCACAGGCATACGAAAGGATAGACAGACAGACTTCCCTTAGAAAGATTTCAACTAAAATCTGTAATTTTGATGTTATGACCACATACCGAGTTTCGCCCATTTAGCTTTCACTTTTTTTGAATTAGTGTGATCAAAAACACATAAATAGATAAGCAAATTTCCAAGAATATTTTTTTCCTCATTCGGAATATAAAGCATGGGGATTCATCAAAATCTCGAGGTTGAATTTTTTGTCGATTATAGTATATTTTCCTTCCATGTTTTATATATGAGAAATCGAAGGAGATAAATTAAATGCTTGGTTCCTCCGTCAACTTGCTACTTAATAAAAGGAACTTGGTTAATGGGAATTATCTGGTAATTGGATATACCATTAAGTGATAGGTAGACTGACTACATTGGAAGCATTACGAAGAGATCTAATAGGCAAATGTCACAGTGGCCGATCTTACAATGAATATTGATATTGTCATCGTAAACATACTACAAGATTAATTACTTAAAATATGAATCAGATTCTTAAGTGAACAGATTTATCTATGTTCTCATACATTATTTATTTCTGACTTTCTATTATTTTATTTTAATATACCATTAGTCGCAATTATTTTCCTCTTTAAATGGTCACAATGCAAGAATATAAAATCTATTCCTCGATATATTCATCTGGTTTTCATATTTTTTAATAATTATTATATCCAGTTTTAATAAGAATCTAAATTAGTATTTTATAAAAAAAAATTCAAATTTAATGAGTTAAAATTGGATAGATACAACTATATATGTAACCATTACACGAAGTTTAAATCTTTATATAATTTGTCTATTACAATGATTCAGGAATAATATTTTATAAGTTTAATTGTTTCACTCATTTGAGTTTTGCTTTTAATTTCGATATATTATTTTGACTGCCACTAGGTATTTGCTTTATAATTAAATTTGCCTGCCATTTTGGGACAATTCATTAATCAATCTTCATTTAATTTATTTTCATACATATCATTTACTCAGGCCAATGATATCTTCTATTTATCAGTTTTTCATAGATATAGCAACTATTCAAATGACAATTAAAGGAATGAATCATTGATAATTAACAGACTTTTTATATACTCCCAAATTAGTAAAATTTCGAAATTCCTGCTTATGAAACTAGTCAAAATTCTATATCTTAGTATTATCATTTAACAACAAATGACAATATTAATTAGGTTATAAAGAAGGCCTCTTCTTCCCAATAGAGGTTTAAAACCTTCATCTGCTAGATCAAGCAATCTAATTCACAATACTATATTATATTATATTATATTATGTTATGTTATATTATATTAATTCTGCAGATTCGAGCTTTTGAACGTTTATTAATAACATATTTCTTTACTCTTTATTTTATTTTGTCCATTTAAATTTATTTCTTTTAAGATTAATTTACATTATTATAAAATCTAAAATCAATTTCTCTGAAAGTAATGATATTATTGAAGAAAGGAGAAATATGGGGAGTGTTATGGAGAAATAATTTTATATCAATTCATTCTACGAAATCAGGATATCACGAAAAAAAATCTTAAAAGTTATTGACATCTAAATTCTTACTTATATTCACTTAAAAGCCCGGAAAGTGAAAAATACTTCGAATTAATTGTATATATTGTTTAAGTAGTTTCTATCATTTTTTTGTCAGCTATAGGTGAATTAAACTTAAAAGTTCAATAGAATATTTTTTGAACATTCTAGAACTGGGTAAGTCAAGTAGAAACTTTTGGCCACGGGCAAATGAAATAAAAAGTTTAAAATATTACTTTTAACCAGTAATAAATAATAAATGCAATTTATTATTTAATAATGGAGGTATTTAAGACTTAAAAGCAATTTATATTGAATAATTTCTGCAATTTATTAAATAATAAAGTGCATAAAATAAGTTTTTTTGCCCAAAATCTGAAGGTTAAATCAAAATTTGTAATGTTACGAGAAGCTATTGTAAATTCTTTAAGTAAATTCAAATTTCAATCACACTCATAAGTTTTGTTTTGTTTTATTTTGATTTTCAAGAAATGTTTAAGAATTTCGTACCATTAATAACCTTTGATACTCATTTTGGCCCTAATATTCATATCGTACGATTTTTAGATCCTCACGCTTATATGATTTTTACTTTTCACTGCTCAGAATTTTGTTTAAAGAAATATTTTCTACAATTTAGTAGACAAACAGGAACGTACTTTTTAAAAACTTCTTTTATTTTCTGATTTTTAAGATTCTAGCCTTTAAAATCTTTCATTTAAAAAGTTTGTGTTTGAGAGTTTGGGTGCTTTACAGCCAGATCGTTTGACCTACAGTTATCAAATTGGGCACATGTATACCTTGGAGATCGAGAATGTACAAATCGGAGCGAATTTTTGAAAATTTCAATTAGAAACTTAATTGAATTTTTTCGTTTTCCCTAAATGACTTCCAAAAATATTATCGCTAAAATGTAAATTTTGCACCGCTTCAGAATTTTCAAAATGATCTATTCCATGATACCAATTTAATAGAAGTGCAAATTTTTGTTTATTTTTTATAATTTTATAAAAAATATTTTTTTGTCTGATTTCTAATAATAGATTACGTTGTTGCCCAGTTCAAACTGTGTTAATTGTTTCATCAAATATCTGATGGCCTGATTTTTTTTCTGTAGTTAAACACTTAGTAATATTGTTTATTTTCTGATTAATATTGGATTAGTTTCGAGATATATAAAAAAAGAAGTTACAATATCACGCTATTTAGAAAATAGAATAACCGATTAATTATGTTTTTGATAGCATCATGATGTCATGGGATTGATCACCATGAGAAAGGCTCATGCACACAATGAATAGAAAATTTGCAAGATAGAATTAAAATAACATGGCTTTGATATCTAATAATTTGGCGTAATCATGGACATGAAGTCATATCTACACGATTTAAAGAAAATTAAATATAACCAATATTCCCAGCAACCATCTGGTCGCTAAAGTCGAATAATAATAGAGTATTGTATTAATAAAAAGAAAAGTCAATTATTACTAAAACTGAGGGAGTTATGAAATTTTTAATATTACTATTTTATAAAAACGTGCGATTTCAGACCACTCCATCAACCGTCTCAAAAAAAAATTGCTCCAAACAGCGCCCAGGACTGATTGGCCTGAGATTTTGAAAATGTCGATAGTTCTAAAGTTGTAATATTCATTTAGGTCAGATTTAATTGCAGAAGATAAAAACGGTTTATTATTAATATTTATTTATTTAAAAGTTGAAGTGACAAGAATATTTCGCAGAATATGATTCCTTATGACCAAAAGACTGTACAAAATTTAGACTTCATGATTTTTTTAAGTACATTTATTGACTAAAACAAAATAAACTATTATTATTTGCGTCATTTAAATCCTCTGAGAAGTAAAACTAAAAAATTTGATGATGAATCAGAGAAATTTCCGATGAATAATTCTTTAAGATATTATATAAATTATGAAAAATATTCTGTAAGGCACATAAGACTTCAATGTCAAACGATTCGGTTTTCTGTACTCACATTTAAAAAAAACCATGCTTGCTTTCAGCAAAAGAAATGTGTTTCAGTAATTGAAGTTTAATATCTTTGACTTTAATTTAAGTTCAAATTTTACGGGATCTAACAGAAAATTAGAAAAATACATAAATACATTGCATAGAATGGCTTAAGGCTTCTATAATAGCGCGAATTACATAACTTTCAAAATTTGAAGTTTTAACATATTTTGCTGAAGAAGTTATTAAGAGACCCAATTACATAAAATATTTAATTGAAATTTTAGTGAGAATTAATCCTGGCGAACCAGTTGATCACCAAAGATATCTAGTAATTGATAAAAAAAATTCAAAAGTTTATCATTTTTACATTGACTAATATAACACTTCCTAAAAATATTAAATATTAATGTAATGTTAAAGCTCGCATAATAGAATTCCAAATTTTCATCGAAATCAATTCAAACAATTCTGACCAAATAACAGAAAGAAATTGGATTCACAGACTAAATAATAGGTATTTCACTTTTACTGAAAGATTTTGATAATTTTAATTTATATTATTAAATTCATAAAATATGAACATCTATTCAATAAATCTACCAAAACTGTGCATATTATTTATTTACAATAAAATACAGGAATTTGAATTTTTACTTACATTTATTTAGACCTTGTCAAAACCTACAAATATGCAATATTAATGATAAGAAATATTCATTAATTTAAATAATTTATTATAATTCTGACAAGAAAAATTCTACGCTTTATGCAAACGCTATTCTGCGCTTTATGCAAACGCGTGTTTGCCAATACATTTTGATGCATTCGTTTATTTACGGAAGTGGACTGTAGAGAAAAAAATAGCACTTTTGGTGCTAAATCTCAGAAAGTGATCTCGTTATCAGATTTCGATGGAATCAACTATGGAGATATAAAAGAAGATCATTATCTTCTGACCCTTTGTTAATATCTTGATTGAGAGCTCTTGAGAAGAATTATCTCTTCTTTTTGTTGCATTTTATACGCGTTCATTTTATCATCAAAAAGAGGTTCAACGACATAAAATTACTTTCCTTTTCATAGCTGTTTTTGATTATTAAATCTAAGAAAAACCATCCTCATAAGTGCTGCAAGTTTGCTTCGATAAATTACGAAATATTTGACATAATAGTTGCAACAACGTAACGAGTTTTGTAAAAAGTAACGAAGCATAGTGGGGAATTTATGATAAAGCAGAAATATCAGTCTCCCTGAAATTTTCTCGTATAGTCTCCTCTTGCTCCTCTTGCATAAAGCTGGTGACCTTGTACACATCATGAATCCACGAATGTTTATATATATATATTTTAATATGAGAGTTGTGTATTTCATTGCACAATAAAGAAAATCAATACTTGTATATTAACTGTACGCGATTGACGAACTATAGTTACGAAAGATAGATCTGTGATGTGAATCTAGTATGCTCGATCTTACTGAACCTAAGGTGCGATTTTTTCAATGAATGCCTGACACAGGTACGAGAAAATCTAAAATATATTTGTTATGCATTTTTTTCGACCGACTAACCGAAATTTGACATAGAACTATTATTGTATTGCAGTTTGTAGTTTATTATAGTGAACTACTAATATAATAGAACTACTATTGTATTTTTAGCATATATCAAATTTCATTTCTTTAACTTATGAAGCTTCTGAATTATCAGCTGACATGCATGAGAAAATACAGACCGACAGATGGCGCTTTAACATATTTCATTCAAAATTTAATTTTAAAAAATAATAATAATTACGCTTTAAATGACACCATACTATGCCAAATTTTATTAACCTAAGTCGTTATGCTTTTAAATTATCAAATTCATATGCATGGAAAAATACGAACCGACAAACGGTCAGCCTTCAGATATTTAGTTTCAATTTACTTGAAACCTACAAATTTTGTGTGTAGACCAAATTTTATCTATCTAGTTCAAAGCATTTTTTAATTGTCGTGTTGACCGATAGTGCGATAAATATAATTCCAAAACTGTGTGTTTCAGATATTGAAAGGTACGAAATATGGAGATTCGTCAAAATCTTCAATTCAAACCTGCTGATGATTATAGTACTTTACTTTGTATATCTAGTATAAGAGAAAGTAAACACGAGTTCAAAATACGATTATCGAATGTTTTTGTTATACAAAAGTATGTGCACTGTTACTTTCAGCTTAAAATGAACACAAACTCATTTTAATAAAATTTTAAAATCCTAAACGTCGGAGCAAATTAATCGGCATCTCATTCATTATTCGAGTTCCAAGAGGAAGATAGAAATCTCCAAATCTGAGGACTTCTCAAAACCTGCTTTTCTGTTAACGTTACAAACTTAAAATGAGAATTCTTGAAAAAGAAGGTATCTTCGTGCATATAGCTTTAATTTTAACAAAATAAATACTATTCATTCATAAATGAATTTTGCTTTCTATCAAACATGCTATCTAGATTTAAGTTTTTTTCCTTATACACTAAATTTCAAAAAGAAAGAACAGAAAGAGAGAGACAATTTATAAAACTTCTGCTGAAAACAAAAATATTTTATATTTGTAAATGATATTCATATGTGTTTCGGCGACTCATTCATGCTCAGAAAACGGTGTATTTGCAATACATTAAAATACGACATTACTTTCTAACAATCAATATAAATACTTCTCTAATGAAACTACAAAAAAGAGTATTGTTTAGTTATAAATTTCCCAATATTAAGTTTAATTGTGTGATTTTGTTTCCAAAGGTACACAAACGCGTGTGATTTGATTTAAGATTTCTTCTGAATCAGTTAAACACAAGCTCCACCCTTGTTGTTAAAATTTATCGAAACGATGGAAGAAAAAAAAATTCAATGTGCAAATGAATTAAAAGAAGAAAGTTCTGAAAGAAGGAGAAATAACTCGATTCCAGAATGTTTAAAATGTTTAGCATACTTGCATAATTTTGTCTGCGGCGAAGTACTGCGAACTTGAATGTAACTTTAATGTTTCAGCGCAATATGTGGTTAATCCCTCGATCCCTCGATACATTTTTTAATGTATATTAGAAGCTATGGAGAATTCTCAAAAACATTAAAACGTTGACTACTTACAAAACGCAATTATGTTGTTCAATTTAAATTTCTGTATTTATCGTTCTTACTTATACTTTTGTGATTTTATGGGTTTGTTTTATTTAACTGTTGAGTTTTTCACACCAATTTCATTATATAAAAGAACTCCTTTTTCAATACCAATAACATATGTTGTTGTTGTAGTTTCTAATGGCTCTTGTCTAGACAAGCCCACTGACTTTAAGAAGTCAATTGTGGTTTAAGCCAAGGGCATGTCTCCCAATTTTTCAGTAGCGCCATCTAGGGCCAAGAGAACGACTTAGCTACACACACGTCACAACCCTTTTTACGGAGCGGACTTCATTCATACATTTCATTCACTCACCCACAGATCGTAATTTAGACCTGAATCCGAGAACGATCACCCTTGATCCAGTACCCTCAATGGTGCTACTATCGACATGGAGGACTTTGTAACCACGACAGATTTATACGCGCGTCAGCCACCATACACGCGGGGAATTTTTGGCCGGCGGGGTTCGAGCGCGCAACCCAAGGGACGCGAAACCAGAGCCCTACCAACCAGGCTGCCAGCTCAGGTGTCGTCCTTGTCATCTGACCGCGGTTCAAAATTACGAGGTCCGTCCCAAAATAGCCCTAGTGTTGCTTTAAATGGGACGTTAATATATAACTAATCTAAACTAAACTTGAGTTGTTCTGTGTAGTGTGTGTGTTCGTCG
>JAPMOR010085606.1:155760-201937 GCA_026543865.1 Argiope aurantia | reverse complement strand
TCCAACACCTTTTGCCATCTTTCTGGTAGTAGCATAATTCCACGCTCATAAAATTTTTGGTCTTTGCTGCCCAAAAACTGATCGAGGTGGTTTTTGACCTCCTCATTTGAGGTGAAGGTTTTGCCGTCTAAAAAATTTAGCAAACCAGTTCTGGCACTGGCATACTGTCAACACACCTTCTCTATACACATCGGTCAATTTCTTTCTGGCTTGAACAGCATTTTTACCCTTTCTGTAGTAAAACAGTATGTCGAAAATGCTGCTTATCGCTCTCCATACTTAAAAGGGCACCAACCAAAAACTACTGCGTAGAATTAATTGGAATTTTTCACACACAAGCCTTGCTATATGAGCTCTCAAGCATATAAAAATTATACGGCTTAAATGTGAAGTTGGGGGTAAAAAAATACAATTAAATCCTCTGTCGGGAAAAAACGAAATTACTTTTCGAACAACCCAATATAATCTAATTTAAACTTAATTAATTTCCAAAGTTTTGTTTTAATTTTGCCCATATTAACTTCATTCTAAAAATGTTCTCTTATTTAATTTTCCCATTCCACTTTTTCTATTTAATTAATTCAACTTAATTTTCTCTTAATAAAATTGCTGAATCGGCTAAAAGCCGACAAATTCCCACACTCCGAGTGAAGGGATAAAAATTGTCCAGCCAAGCACATTCTTTTTAAAAGATCCCTATGATTCCCTTGCCTGTGATTGACACGTGTAGTAAGTCCCTATCAAAATCTGACAGTATATAAGCACTGGGAAAAGTATTTTCCCTCTCTTTTAGCTTTTTCTCATTTCGTGTTGTGTCATTCTGTATTGGCTCTCGCTTCTGCTTGTGCAAAAATTCATGTCTCCCGGGATGGAAATAAAACGAAGTTAAAAATTCAAAGTATCTTTCTGTCTTCAACAACGATACCGTGTTATATATATATATATATATATTAGTTTTCTTCGTTAGTTTCATTTAATTGTTTAAATTATCTATCCCCGAATAAGCCATCCGATTTTATTCAGCAGTTATTTAAGTTAAATCAGTGAAGCTCAACCATAATTGTTTGTGCTGGGAAGCAAAGTGTCATCATTGTAATGAGTGAAGCGAGCTGGGATTGTGCAGAAAATCTAAAGGGAATTTCGATGCAATCCCCTTTGGGGTCGTCGAGCAGGGAGAAGAATTCCTTCGTATCAAATATTACCCGGCCAAAGAGGATGCAATAATATAACACAGTAATGGGTAAACCATGCTCCTCTCATAAGTTCTATCAGACCAGTCGCAGATTTTAAAATAATAATGCAATCAATACATTCCGGTTCGAACCAGATTATAAGAATATTTTGGAAACGCATTCACTCTTCGCATTAGTATTAAAGAATTTTTTAAATAATGTTTTGTGAGTCTTTAATCAGTTTTATGATTAACCCATCAAAAACAATTTTTAGACCCGATTCTGAAACGTTTGCTCGTATGTATTTTAAAACAATGACAAAAATAATGACGAATGAGAAGCTTTAAAACATGATGCTTTATATCTTCTCTCTTTCCCTCAAAATTATGACTAAGCATTCTAAGCATTAAGTTCTATGTCATTTCTACAACTATCAGAGATTGTGTTTCTTTCTTCAGCGTGTGCTGAGTTGATATACACTAACCTCCTAGTTAAAATCTTGTTAATTTTTCAATTTTAATTAAAGTTTTTAATTTTTTCGAAAGGTTTAAAACTAATTATTATTCATTGTCAACTAATAAAATTAAAGTTTGTTTTTTTAATCAGATTACTGTTCAACAGAATTAAAAGACGAATTCATATCTCAGTTGCAGAAGCACATATCTATACCTTCCGGCTATAATACACATGGCCATACCTTTCTGATAATTTTCTGAAAAGTAGAAATTTAAACTAAAATCAATCCCGGATAGGCAGTGAGGTCAATTCTCTTGGCATCAAAGTCACACTCCAAAAGTAACTGCTTCGTAAAAGTAACTGCTGCATTTAAATCCAATTTGGCATGCACTGTGTTCTTTTTTTTTTTTTTTTTTTTTTTTTTCGTCGCTTATGAAATGCATTATGGATTCTTGATTGAAAAGGGAGGGCGATTTATCATGCTTAAATCCCAATTTCCGATCAAATAACTTGTTGTTCGTCAATATTTTCATTATATATATATATATATCAGCAGGAGATTCGCAAATGGGACAAAATTGATGACATGCAATCCAGCTACCGTTCTAGCAATCCATACAGCGTGTATAAACTGCTGGAAAAAGCATGCTGTGAAAAAATTGGTTTCAGTTGTGTGTGCTCTTAGTGGGGGAAGGATATATTCGATGAAAATATCCTGTTACATCAAACTCCAAACTATCTTTACATTTTATGTATTAATTTTTATACAGAATATTTAGATTTCCTAAATTTTATTCATATATTGTCGTTTAATACGTCAACACACGCACGGAGTCTTTTTGACCCCATCCTTTCTCGTTTATTTAGAAATTCTAGAAATCTATAAAAGTTTATAGTTACTTCCTATACCTTCATGCGGGAGCTAGAGGAAGAAGATTAGAACAACAGAAATCAATGAAACAATATATCTCATTTTTCCCAAGAAGGTTGGGGTCAAATTAACCCCTGCGTATGGTAGCATTTCATATTCTTTTAATGTTAGGTGCAGTTAGGAATACAGATTCAGAGATCTTCTCTCAAGTCTTCTTACTTATAAACAGAATGATTATGGCTCAGATTCATCATATATCCATGAAATTTCGGAAAATGATCATGATGCAGAACCGAAACTAAACGCAGATTCTGAATGCTCCGGAAAATCTGATCGAATGCCTTCCTGCTCGTGAAAAATATAACAAATCCTTATATAAAATGCATTCTTTTATAATAGGGATAAATTATTCCGAAATTTAAGTTAAAAATTCGTTTTATTCTGAATGAGTAATAATAAAAGTATTTTTTGAGAATGTATATAAGAATGAAAGACAAAAGATATGAATTTTCAAAGTGGTATATCTTAGCTTCTTTTTTTAAAAAATTTCAAATGTAAACTATAATACGTAAAATGTTAGTTCTCTTATTTTTCCAATATTTTTAAACATGAAGAAACTACTCATATTAAAAACAATAATATGAATGGAATGGAGAAAATGGAAATGAATACAGAAAAAGTGTGGGGAAAAGGAACTAAGTTCAATTTTAGCTTTTCTTATTAAAAAATCGTATTTGTATCTTAAAAAAGAACATATTTCCATGTAAAAACATTTATATATTCTATAAATATGTAAATGTTTGTATATTTTATACAAATAGCCAATAAGATAATGAGTAAGTGCCTGACAATTTGGGACAAAATGACCCCGCGCGTGTGCTAATGTTTAAAAAAAATGGGTCCACGTGTTGAAGGGTTAATAAACAACACCAGTCTCAATTTCCCAAATTTAGGATTGAAAGAAGAAAGTGAATTTTTTTGCAACCGATGACGAATTGTTCTGTTTTATGTTGTTGTTGTTTCCCCCTCAAATTTTATAGGAACATGAGACCGCATTTCATGCCTAATGTGACAGAAACCCAAAAATATACATTATTGATTGTAAAAAAGAATCTTCTTATTTAATTGCGTGTTCTTCTTCCTCTTACGGAATTTAGAAAATTGAGATGGTTGGTGCTCTTTATTAAGCAATGATATGCTAATTTTTTAAGTTATGGAACTGACAACAATCAGTGAATGAAATATTTAACTTGCTAAATGTTCTCAAATTATAAACAAATGTTTCTGAGTCATTTCTTTCTGGTGCTCAAATTCACAAGTACATTGTTTATGAGACATAATCTATGCTCAAATGCACTGTTACAAATCATAAAACTGACATGACGCTTGAAGTCAATAATATTTTTGCCATTCAGCAATTATTTTTCTGGGCTGCAGCAAAAAAGTTAACGCAAAGGATATGGGCCTATTATTATAGTCTTCTGATATCGAGATTTTCAAGTCATACGGTTTAATGAGATATAATGCTCATTTGAATAGGCCCTGGTGAGTTTAAATAAAATTATGAAAAAATACAAAATCGGAGCTAGAGTAAGAAGTAGACAAAAATGACCTTCCTTTGACTCATCTGCGCAATAATCTTAGTTCAAAACAAAATCCTCCATTGGTAAAATATTATAGCAGATAACATCTCACATCCTTTAAAACCCGTGCGGATCCTCCTACGTTTATTTATAAAGATAGCCCTTTTCAACAAAAAATAATGTTGATGTTTATAAGAAGTGGCCTAATGAAAAGTCTTATTTCCCCTTTAAAGCAAGTAAATACTTTTAAACGCCCAAGCACAATAAACCTTAATTGCGGAGAGAGATTTTGAGTTCCTTCAATGTAGTAGCCTTAATTGCGTCGCCGTCTATAGAAAAAGTATATTTCACTTTCGATTCCAAATCCGAAATAGAAAACTCCTCTCATTACAAATAGGGGGAAATGACGTGAGATGAGATTCCTAGTTCTTTTGAATTTATAAAATCGCCAATTAGGATCAGAAATCAAAAGGAAACTGCGTGCTATTGATCATTGATGAAAAGATGCTATTGATCACTACTATTTATAAACGAACATATCACTATTTTAAATGAGTTTTTCAGAAATTCGTTTGAAAAACAAAATGTTATCTTGCCTCAGCTGTTGAAACAAGATGGAGTTACCGTTGGGTTATGATGAGGCTAATTGCACAAAAATAATCTGATTCATTCTCTGCTTTTCACCTCCCTATATAAAATAAAATTTTCGTTTAGATTTCCATTATTGAAATCGTCCTTGGTAAAATCTGACTAAAAATAGCTAAAGTAAAGCCACTCAACATCAGATACTTCTGATGAAGAAAAGAAGTGTGGCCTTTCTCGATGTGCCCTATTCACTTATTTGTATACTTTCACACAGTTTCCCCTTGCTGTAAACAATTTTATATTTCATTCTTTTTATCGTTCCGATTTTTTTTCTCAAAATCTCAATGCAATTTTTTATACTCATTTTCTATTTTTCCTTATCTTTCTCATCATTTTTATTTTATTTTTTGTTATCTCAAAAATGCACTTCACAAAATTAATCTTGCCATGCCTCTTTTTTAATCCCCATTTTTAAATATGTACTTTTTTACTCACTTTATGTGCCTATTGATAAGCAAGTCTGAGGTCGTGAGCTGTGTGTGCGTATGTGTGCCCCAAATGGATCTTCCTCCTAAATTAAGAAATGACTAACAAATTCTCGCCCTCAACTGTAAAAATAATTTTTAATAGCCCTATACTCTGAACCATAATTGTATTTATTTTACCTGTGTATACAGTACTACTTTACACAATTTTTGCTGGATTCTGTTCGAGTTTTACTCTTTTTTTCAGGTGTTAACTATGGAAAGTGAAAAAAGTCAATTGTCTTTTTGCATAGGATTTCCACCTTAAAAACAGACTTAATTGCAATTTTCAACGATTTCAGATCCTATCCTCCTTGATCAGTCTTCCTTTTGTACATCCAAACCATCTCCGTAAATCAACAAAGAAAAAATTATGACACACAAGAGTGAGGTACTCCACCAAGCCTCACAGAAGGAAATAAAAAAAAAACCTTGTTCCTCTATGAACGATTAATGTTTACTTTTGGCTAGGTTTTATCAAGATTATTCATAAAATTCGTAAATTAATCGCTAATAAATACATTTTTGCCAGCGTCTATATAGTTATAAGCAAATAAAGTGTAACTTACATTCATCCGGCACCAAACCGCCATGACGCCTTGGCACAAGCCAAATCAAAGAAATGGTAGAGCTTCTCAATCGAAATCGACTGCTGTTTACACTAAAGTTTCTCCTCCATCTCTGCCACTAGTGCCAACATTGTCAGCTCTATTGCCTCCCCAACTGAACTAGAAGTGAAACTCCCTCATCTTGCCTCTCAAGCCTGTTTTTCCCACTCTTCCCTACTCTTCTTCAAATATTCGGAAAATCCCTTTCAGTGCGTTTGACAGTTATTAAATTTGCCTTTCGTCTAATTGGATATTAATTTTAAACCAACTCCACTTCCCATCTTTTTAAAATTATTTATCCTTTTTTTAGAATCAATACTTTTGCTGACTTAATCAGCTAAATATGCTCCAAAAACTATGATCACCTTATAAAAACATCTTTGCTTTATTCCTTTGCACTATTTTTTTTTAACTGACCACTATCAGAAAGATTTTGATCTTTTTTTTCTGATTTAAAAATTACTTTTAAAAATCACTTATACTTCATGTTCTATTCTTTATTTATTTATCATTTCACGATTTTTCTTTCCGAGAAAACTTATAAAAATCGAATATAAAATAGGGATTTTTTTTTCTAAATTTTTTTATCTGCTTAATAGATGTTGAATATGTTTTCATTTTTCCATCTTCAAAAGTGACCTTTTTAGAATTAAAGCAATAAAAGATCATTTTATAGACTGTTTCTCTCAAAGAAATCTAAGCTGTCTGTTTCTAACATACGGATTCTGCTAAAATATTGATTTTTTTTTTCCTAAATTTTTTTATCTGGTTAAAAGATGCTGTTGAATATGTTTTTATTTATTGTTTTTTAAAAGTTTCCCATTATACCTTTTTAAAATTAAAGAAATAAAAGATCATTTAATAGACTTTTTTTCACAGAAATCTATGCTGCCTGTTTCTAACATAGAGATTCTGCTAAAATAGGAATTATTTTTTCTAAATTTTTTTATCGGCTTAAAAGATGCTGTTGAATATGTTTTTATTTATTGTTTTTTCAAAGTTTCCCATTATACCTTTTTAAATTAATGAAATAAAAGATCGTTTCATAGACTGTTTCTTTCACAGAAATCTAAGCTGTCTGCTTCTAACCATGATGTGCCAAAAAATATCTTGAATAATTTAACAACTTAATTATAAAAATAAGAACAATTTAAATTCTTACAACTTAATTATAAAAATAATACGTTTTTATGAAGCTTAACGTTTTATCGAAATTAAACTTTTTATCATATAATGTACCTGAAAATTGCACAAAGAGTGTATTTCATTTGATTCTATTTAATTTCTAGAAATTAACTGAGAATACTGCAACTATTTGAGTAAATGGATAAGTGAAAATAGAAAAGACAATAATTAAAAAACATTTAAGTTTTGTTGCTGCCAAGAAGACGTGATAAAGCTCTTACAAATTAGGCTTCTAATAAGGAGGAAGTTATCACTGCGATGGGTTAAAAAAAACCTGAATATAATACTTCATAGACTGTTATATACTGACTGCATATACTGATTGAGTAAGTGGATTATAAAAATCTATTTTGAATTCTTAAACTGCCTAGTAAGGTTATGCAAAAAAAAAAAAAGATATGATTGCGAAAATTTTTGCAATGTGTTTATTTTCCTGTTTATAATTTTAGCAAAAAAACAAAAAACAGTTGAAAAAATAACTTTGATTTAAAAAAAACATTAGAATTGATTCAATACCTGTTTTAAACTTAATTTTTTAAATATGTCATTAATGAATGTTTCGTTATTTTATTTGCTTTCAGCAACTAAATTTTTCCTACAAAAATGTAATTTCCATTTCCTCCAGTACAAGCCACACTTGGAAAAATTGTACAAAGCCCTGGCGAGAAATGAAGATATAAACTTTCAAACATCGAATATACAATTGTGAGATAGAAAGAAGTAAAAAATGCACTCCAGATATCATCACAATTTACATGCAGATTATGGATAGACGAGTTTGACTAAACGACTCTAAGCATGCTCTGAAAGTATTATTTTATCAATGTCATCTTCAAGTGTCCTTCAATATTTACAATAAATTAAAATAATTGCCGTGTCGAAGATACCCAGAATGCGTCTAACCTTTCAAACAACCACAGCGATAAGAACGCATATTTCGTTTCTATCGCCTAACAGTTTGCTTCCATTAATAGTTAAGTTCAGGGTAGATTTTACGTACCTTTACCAGACGAGTACCACATTTCCCCCCCGGAGGGAAGGAATTTCTGAAAAAAATTATAAGGATGCTCTGAATATATTAAATTATTCTTTATAAAAAACAAAACTTTAAGATAAAAAATTCTAAGCAAATAGTTTTGCAAAAAAAAGACAACACAACCTAGGACTCTCAATTTTTAAATTTTCTTTTCTACCATGCAGATATTGAGACGACCTTCAAATACTTAATTATCGAAAATTTAGCTTTCCGTGATTAATGTGGCAATTATTTCAAATAAATGATAAAAAAATTAATTAAATATAGAAGCTTTTGCTAAGTTTGATTTTATTATTATTAATTTTCTTCTTTTCTCGCATGTAGATATTGAGACAACCTTCAAATCCATAATCGATAAATAAGTAATAATATTAATAATCCAATATTGAACTTTCCGAGATAAATGTGACAATTATTTCAACTAAATGATAAAAAAGTTTCAATATTTATAGAAATGTTTGTTAAATTTTATTTTATTATTATGAATCACGTCGAAAGATTTGAGAATGATAACCAAATGATTCATTATTTTGGAAAAAAAAATATGCTATTTGATTTTTTTTCTGGTGTTGTTAAATTGATAGTCACAAATCATTAGAGCTTTCGACATGATATTGTAAAATCAATCAAATATTATTCTATAACCTTAGACTGTACACCATATATAAACCAATATGATAATTTTCTATAATTTTTCAGTTTTTCATTGCTAATAGCTCTGTTGTTGAAGTGAATGAAAACTTTTAGACTTTGTTGAAATTTGCGAACTCTACAGAGTATAGAATAAGAAAAGTATATGGGAAAAGAATTTAGTTTTAAAGTACTAAGTTAAAGTACTTTAGTACTTTTAAAGTACTTTTAGTACTTTTAGAAGCACTCTTTAAAATCTACTCTAATTATTGAAGATCCACGATATATTTTTAAAAACGATTACACAACTATATTTTGACAGTTTTATACACATATTTATACTATAACAACTTTCCCCATAATGGGGCATGTTGTTACACTACATGGGAAAATTTGTTGCATACAATATGTTAGCAATGAAAAAAATATCTTTAGATATTTATTATCTTGTTATTTTTATGGAATAAAACTAGGTCTTTATTCATAATGCAATTGATTTTATAAGGCATACTAATGAGCAAACATTATTTTCCGAATCGCAGTTTTTACAAAAATGAAATTTGTGAAACTTAGCGCTCTGACTGTGAGTCTATTCCAAACTGCGGGAATGAAGCCAGTATATATTTGAGTTTTAGTTTAGTTATATTAAAGTTCCGTTTTAAAGCAACAAGAGATATTTTGGGACAGACCTTGTAATTTGAAATGTGATCAGATGGCGAGGACGACACCTGAGCTGGTACCCCCTCCTCCAAACCCCCTTACAAGGTGATTCTTTTGTAGAATCCGATCTCGAATCTGGAAACCTCTGATCCCAAAGCTGAGACCTTACCTCCAGGCCGCCGTTACCATGGCCTATATTTGAGAAGGATTCAGAAAACTTTATGCAGTATGAGTTATCGTCCACTTTGTCAAAAGACACCCCTTAAGGAACTCTTTTCTATCGCTTATTTGTCATATTCATGCTGTTTTTCTTATAATATATGGTAATTTTCACTTCGTAATTTGTCATCTTGCGACTTCCATTTACAAAGCAATATTTTACCGGATAATCTGTTAAAATGCAACTCACAGCTGGCTTCCATTTTGACGACTTTCTCATCATCAACTTCTGGAAATTGCCCTATTTCCTGTGGTTCGAAATAAAAAGACAAATTTCTAACAAAAGATTTCCTAGTGATATAGGATCTCTTTCTGATGTGAAGGAAATTCATAATGCTTTTGCGTCATTGTTTCGCTCATCTTCTGCAACGTTTCGTCCCTATTAATTGTGAGCAGTTAGCCATGGCAGATGAAAAAAATCTTCATCAAAAGTGTTCTAATTAAATGGTTATATTCGAATTGCGAGGAAACCTGCCATATTCTTCGACTTAACAGGATATGGCAGAGCCTATTTCACTATAGAAGAAATGTCATACAAGGTCATAATCTTTCAAAGGTGTATTAACTGCATGGCATTGGCGAACAATAATTATGAAAAATCAATCTTTGGCGTAAATATGGCATTCTTACGGAATCTAACATGCGTTTTTTCCATGGCTATAAATTCCAGACACGGAATGGAATATATATATATATATATATATATATATATATCCTCCTTTTTCTTTTTCAAATCGAATAAAACCAAAATTTGACATAAAATTACAATTATAATCACAAGATCACATACCGAATTTTATTTATTTAAGTTACTAGGTTTTTGCGATCACAATTGCATGCATGAGGAAGTACAGACCGACAGACGGTCAACCCCTTGATAGATTTGGCTCAAAATTTGATGGACATCTATGCATTAGATGCTAAAATGTGTGTACCAAATTTCATTGACTTAAGTGAATACGCATTTGAATTATTACGCTCACGTACACACAAAAGTACTGATCGACAGACCTTGACAGATTTGGTTCCAAATTTGATACGGATCAACACTACGGATCTAAACCTGTGCACAAATTTTATCTATCTTGATTTTTTCGTTTTTGTACTTATCATGTTCACTTGCACTCGGACTGCCGGAAAAACTTCCTCTGAATGAATTTCATTCAAAAAGTGATAGAAATTACAGCTTTGGTATAACATATACCAAATTTCATCGATCTGAATTTATTTTGCAGTTATCGAGTTCATAGACAAACAGGCATAATTCCAGAATGTGATTGTCGGATTCAGTGAAGTCCGAAACCTGGAGATTCGTCATACTCTAGAGTTCAAATTTTTTTCCTATTACAATATATGTAATACTTCCCCTAGTATATTTCGTATGTAAAAAACCAATTCCTTTTTTTTTTCAACATGTTTAGGATTTATGGAGGGAAAAATTATCAAAATGAAACTAATTACAGAGGAAGCGAACAATGATTCCAAAGAAGTAAAAATTGAATTAGTTGAAAATCACGCGAAACTCAAGTGCAAAAGTTTTAGAAGGCACTCTACGAAATGTGCTTTAATAAATATAACCTTAGTAAAAAGTTACATTAGTATGATAATGCAGTCCTTCGTTACTTGTTTTTGTATAAAATTTGCTAACAATCTCTTAGATTATTATAAGATATAAGAAACGCGAACAAAGAAACAAGAAAAAAAATTCCTTCAAAACACCGAAAAGTTTAAAAGAAAATATTAAATCTGACAGAAAGTCACCTTGCTGATTCAATATTATTGAGTATTGTATAGATATTGAAGAAAATCATAGATACCAACGAGAGTGGTTTCCTCCAAATTTCATGCACTCTTTTTAATAAAGGTGTTATCCTTCCGTAAAAAATTAAGGACTTTGGTTAAGACAGCGAAATGCTCAGATTCCTATTTTCAGCTTTCCGAACATGAAAATGTTACACTTTATTGGGCTGAAAAGAAAACTGAATATGTATTTTTAACGTCCTTTTTCCGACCGACTAAAACCCAAATTTGACTGCGGTAATTTTAGTAACCAGATCACATACCGAATTTCATTTATTTAAATCAATGCGTTTATAAGTTATTGAGTTTATATGCATGTGAAAGTGCAAATCGAAAGATGGTCAACCCCTTGATGGATTTGACTTCAAATTTGATGCGAAACTAAATTATAGATGCTAAATCTATGCGCTAAATTTTATCTATCTAACTCTTTGCGAATTGTAGCTATCGTGTTTACCTGCTCTCGAGCAGACAAATATACTTCCTTTGGGTTGATTTCGTTCAAAACTTGACGGAAAAACCCTATACAAAATTTCATTTATCTAGTTCAAGGCATTTTTGAACTATCATGTTCACAAACAAAAAGACAGCTGTAATTTTAATATCGTGTGTTTTTTGGTATTCAAAGAAGTCTGGAGTGAGGAGATTCGCAAAAATCTCGTATTTGAATTTTTTGGTGATTACAATACTTTCTCTTTGCATATTTCGTTAATAGTACGTACATTAATTTCGAAGAATATGAGAAATACTGCATAAATTTAGAGGAAATTAATAAATAACAATAAAGAGCCAAATCAGAAAATAACTTCTGATAGTTATTTGCTATTAATTTTTAATTACTTTAAATACTTTCTTCAATTTTTGTTCAAAAGATGTCGTGAACAGTGTTGTATACTTTTCGTTTATTCAATATGATACATTTAAAGCCAATTCCTTGCAAGTTCAAATAGCATTTTCTGGAAATTCTTTACATAAGAGAGAAAACTAAAATTGGTATTTGAAATCAGTAATGGTTTAAAGTACAAACATTTCTCCAACGTCTGAATTGTGTAGTTTTGAGAGTCGTGAATTTGAAGGTTTTGAAATCTATCGAAATATATCAACCTTTCCTCATCTGTATAACACAACATTAATGTAATGCATTAATAAATATTCATAGCATTAATGTAACACATTAATAAATATTCACAGCATTAATGTAACACATTAATAAATTTTCATTATAAATAATTAATGAGTTATATTCATTATTTTGAAAATAATGAATGTAACACATTCATTATTTTCAAAACATTCAATCGCACACATTTTTCTTAGCTAAAAATTGCTATCATGCAAAATTTTTCTTAATTTTTTTTATAACTTACGACTATACGGGTGAATACATATTTCTTTTTTCAAATGAAACTTATTCCTTAAATAAAACGCTTGAATATTAAAGTATAAAAGATTAGAAAAAGTAAATAAAGAAACAAAAGAAAATACGGATATGAGCCAAAGACATTTATGAAGAATCATCTTTGGTAAGTATTAAAACTAGGTGTTTTTTTTTGTTGTTGTTTTTGCCAGGGTGGCAATTATCCAAAAATTAATCCTCGTGACCCCAAAAATCCCAATAAACTGAGACTTCGGAGCGAAAACAAAACATTAAAAAATACACATAACGCCAGAACAGAAAAACCAAGAATAAAAAGCAGAATCACCAAAAAAAACACAAAAAAAGGCAGAAATTCAAATCCTGAAACTGAGGAAGAGCAAGAACTAAACAACGGAATGGCAAAATATCAAAATTTAAAATACTCAATTACAAAAGTAAATAAACATATATAATTAAGAAAATTGAGCGAGAAGTTTAACCATAATTATCATCAAAGAGATCAGAACAGTGATAAAAGAGGTATGTTTAATTGATTTTATTATATATCACCATTTTTTGGGGGGGGAGAAGGGGGGTACTCCTAATAAATTTTCAGGGTTTGAGTTTCTAATTTTCCTGTTTTTTAGTGTGCTTCTGTTACTTGTTCTGTGTCTTTCTATTTTTGCGTTATATGTTTTTTTCTTCTGAAATATTTTTCCGAAACCTCAATTTCTTGGGATTTTAAAGTTAATTTTGGGGAATTTGCCAGATATCTTCCCCAAAAAAATCCCAGGTTTGCATCCATACTCAAGGATAACTAATAATAAAGTCCTCGAGGTAAATTCATATTGCCGCATTAAAAAGGCGTAGTGGACCATCCATGGCCGAACGGTCATAGAACTGATCTCATAATCAAGAGATCGTAAGTTCGAATCCCGCTAGAGACAATGCGATTCACAGTCTGTGTAAATATTTAATTCCCTTATATCATGTTCCAGAAGATTCTGGACATTTCTTTAGTTTACCAGACAAGTGTTCTGGACGTTTCTTACTGTCTCCAGAAAAGTATTCTGGAACTTTCCCTGCTAGTATAAAAGCAGAAGATCTGTCAGTCACTGTGCTCTCAGTTCAGAGTTGAGTTAATAAATTGGTTTAGCTCTTGTGTGTGTTATTGAGTTCCACACTAACGAACCTACTTGACGTTCTTTGGTGGAGGCACCGGGTACGATCCAGTCAACATAGAAACGGATTTGCGTAGAAGTAATCGCCTTAAAGGCCTTGAACCAGAATTTGGACCTTATAATGCACCATCTAGAAAAACAAGGGAAATGCCTGTGGAACTGGAAACTAAACCGTTCATCCTGACACCAGCACAGCCACAATACATAAATCCACTTTTTTTTAAAGGAGACGTGGGACAAGACCTAAGCAAATGGCTGAAAGAATATGACAGAGTATCAAAATTCAACAGATGGGATGACATGACTTGTCTAGCAAATGTGTTCTTTTTCCTGGATGGCACAGCAAAGAAATGGTTCGAAAATAATGAAGAAAAATTGACTTCCTGGGATGTTTTCAAATCAAAGTTAAAAGAGTCATTTGGGGAAGCACAGCACTATGTGAATAAGGCAGAAGATGAGCTAAAGAATAGAGCTCAAAAATCGGGCGAAAGCACTCAGTCGTACATCCAAAGCGTGTTGGGGTTATGCCATCAAATCAAACCAGATAGGTCAGAAGAGAAAGTGTCTCATTTGATGAAAGGAGTCGCCGAAGAGGTTTACCAGGCACTACTGACGAGAGAAATAACCACTACAGAGGATTTTATTAAATGGTGTAGAAAGATCGAAGAGATGCAGCAAAAGAGGATCCGGGGTAGGAAATTTGAAAGGCTCCCAAATGGCGTGCCAATAGTTGCAATTGACCAACAACATATGGTATCACTAGCACGTCAAGTAGTGGGTGAGGAGGTCCAGTGCCTTATATCTCCAGTAGTCGATCCCGAACTCCAAGGCATTGAAGCCATTGTTCGAGAGGAAGTGGAAAATGCTTTGACTCCTTTGTCACTGACAATGCCAGAGTGGACAAAATTCAAAGCAAAACACCACCCTTCCTTTGCTGACGTTGCCAGACGACCTACGCCCTTAGCAGTAGCACAGCAACCATAGAGGAAGACAGATGTCTGGCACACCCCTGATAGAAGACCCGTCTGTTTCCATTATGGTCGCCCTGGCCATGTAGTTTGATACTGCCGAGATCGCAAAGCTATTTTTGAGACATATCGGGCTAATAGAAGAGATGAGGGACGCTATGCCGACGAATACAGCCGACCATCAACCCGAAGTTTGTCGCCCAGCCCATGACGAGGACGATCACCGACATGCCGCTATATATCTCCGTTGCCATGTAGAAGATCCAATCAATCTCCTAGCCGGAGAAATGAGGAAAACTAAGCGGTGTGACCTTCCTTGGGGGTGAGGCGGCTAGTGACAAAAATCCTCCGATTGCCGCAAAAAGGTCCGGAAACAACATTGAAGTAATCGTCGACAATGAGCCAGTACCTGTCCTTGTGGACTCTGGAGCCTCATTTTCTGTTATCTCGGAAAAGTATCGTCGCCTACTGAAGAAAGTTATGATTCCAGCAACTAACAATGTTCTTTTAAAAGTCACCGGTGAAAATTACGTGAGACCAGTGGGAAAATGTACGCTTCGTCTCGAAATCAATGGCTGACCTCAAGCTTTCGAATTTTTTGTTTTGCCGCAATGCAGTCATGGTATCATCCTCGATTGGGACTTTTTGGGCGCTTCTCAAGCTGCTATAGATTATGGCCGTTCAGAGCTCTTGTTTCAAGACGTCCTTCGAGAATCCCAAACTCCAGACTCCAGCCGTTTATTCCCGTTGGAAGACTATACAGTACCTGCTCGTTCTATCAGAAAGATTACTGTCTTAGGGCGTAAAACCCATCCAGCTGTCGATGTAATAGTAGAGGGAAATAGGATCCTCCTCTTACACAAGGAAGTTGCCATCCCGTTTACTATAGTTACGCTCCTTAATGGTAAAGCCGAACTATGGGTTGCCAATGGACAAGGAGAACCTCAGATCCTCCCTAAAGGTATGTGCATCGGGTATGCCGAACCTTTACACGAAGACTGCGTAAATACCATAGACGAAGGACCGCTTTATTTCACGACCATTTCAAAGGCAAAGTTGAGTGTCATCGACTGTGCCACGATGATAGCTCCGGATTTGAGGATCGACCAAAAAGAAAGAATGTTGCATCTACTCCACAGGTTTTCAGAAATTTTCGATCAAGAAAGGAAGTTAACTCAATGTTAAACACCGAATAAACGTAGCGACCACTTACCTATCAGTCAGAGAGCTTACAGAGTGTTCAAATCTGAACGCCGCATTATCAGTGAGGAGGTAACCAAAATGTTAGAAAGAGACATCATTCAACCATCAGAAAGTCAATGGTCATCTCCAGTCGTCTTGGTCAGGAAAAAAGATAGAAGCTGGCGTTTTTGTGTTGATTATCGCCGACTCAGCAAAATTATCAAGAAAGACTTGTATCCATTGCAGCGTATTGACCACACCTAGAATTGCCTGAAGGGGGGCAAAAAAATTTTCGTCTGTGGATCTCTTCTCCGGTTACTGGCAAATAGAAGTTGATGAAGCTGATCGTGAGAAAACAGCTTTTATAACACATGAGGGATTATACGAGTTTAAAGTGATGCCATTTGGCTTATGCAACGCTCCTGCAACTTTTGAAAGGATTATGGATAATCTTCTGCGATATTTAAAATGAACAATGTGCCTTTGCTACTTAGATGACATTGTGGTGTTCTCATTAACATTCGATGAACATCTTCAGAGATTGAATACCGTCCTTCAGTGAATACAGAACGTAGGTCTTATCCTTAATCCAAAAAAATGTCGCTTTGGAGCACAAGAGATAAAGATCTTGGGACACCTAGTATCCAGTGATGGCTTACGACTGGACCCAGAAAAAGTAAAGGCCGTAAGTGACTTTCCCGTGCCTAGGAATATCCATGACATCAGAAGCTTTCTGGGACTTTACTCTTACCATCGCCGATTTATAAAGGACTTTTGCCATAAAGCCGAACATCTACAGTTGTTATTGAAGGGGGACACAGAATTCTGTTGGGAACCTGAAGAATGGAAGCTTTTAATAACTTAAAGAAAGATCTTACCTTCGATCCTGTCTTAGGTCTTTATGACGAAAATGCACCAATGGAACTTCACACCTACTTGAGTGGATACGGAATCGACGTAGTATTAGTCCAAATCCAAGATGGGAAGGAAAAAGTAATAGCTTATGCCTCGCTTACTCTGACGAAGGCCGAGAAAAACTATTCCACAACTGAAAGAGAATGCCTTGCGGCCATATGGGCTATAACTAAGTTTCGGCCATATCTCTTTGGAAAGGCTTTCAAGATCGTCACTGACCATCATTCCCTGTGTTGGCTGACAGTACTGAAGGATCACTCTGGAAGACTCGCTAGATGGGAGCTGCGACTCCAAGAATACGACGTATCAGTGGTGTACAAAAGTGAAAGTACTCACCAAGATACTGATAGTCTGTCCAGAAACCCGTTAAAAGTCGATGCTTCATGGTCTGGGGACTCCATAGGTGCCACTTTATTCACTAATCTCACAGAAGAATAGATGAAAGATCCGGAATTGGTAAAAATAATAAGAGACCAACAAAGTACCGAAGCAAGCAGGCTGGGAAACTTTGAAATAGTCGAAGGAGTTCTCTACAAGAAGAATTTTGATCGGTCCGGAAGGAAATTTCTACCAGTGATCCCGAAGCAATTACGGCTCAGTATTCTAGAATCTCTCCATGACGACCCTACCGCCGGACATCTAGGATTCACCAGGGCATATGATAGAATAAGAAAGCGATTTCATTGGCCAGGCGTGTACAGAAATGTTCGAAGATATGTGATGCACTAAAGAGAATGTCAAAGGAGAAAATCTATTCCACAGAAGCCACCAGGTCGTCTCTTGCCTCTGCCACCAGCTGCCGCTCCTTTCTATCGCATCGGACTCGACCTGATAGAACGATTTCCAAAATCTGACGACGGCAACAAATGGATTGTAGTATGCACCAATTATTTGACACGGTACGCAGTCACCAGAGCTTTACCGACGGCGGAAGCTACACAAATTGCCAAATTCCTACTAGAGGACATAATCCTGAAGCATGGAGCTCCACGAGTTATCATTATAGACCGTGGGCAAGTTTTTCAGTCCAAGCTGGTATCCGATATTAATCGACTGTTCAATATCACTCATCGAATGACAACAGCCTATCATCCGCAAACAAATGGCCTTACAGAACGATTCAACAAAACGCTAGCAGATATGCTTTCTATGTATGTTGATGTCGAACAGAAGAATTGGGACCAGATATTGCCATTCGTCACATTCGCCTACAACACTTCCAAGCACGACACGACAGGTTTTACGCCCTTCTACCTACTACATGGGCGAGAAGCTGAAACGCCGTTGGATACGATGTTTCCCCTCTGCCCCAACGAGTGCAGCCAAGAAGACGATTACGTTAGCCATCTGATCAATAAAGCAGAAGAATCTAGGCAATTAGCTCGTGCATGAACTCTCGATTCTCAGCAGAAAGATCGCCGGCGTTATGACTCCAAACATCGGATGGTGACATACGAACCAGGGCATTTGGTGTGGATTTTTATACCAGTTCGTAAAATAGGGCTTTCCGAGAAGCTCCTGAAGAGGTACTTCGGTCCTTATCATGTTTTGAGACGGTTGTCCGACGTCACCTATGAAGTAGTCGATTACGATCCTAATTCTAGAAGGCGGAAACCGAAGGAAGTTGTCCACGTCTTACGCATGAAGCCCTACCATGACCTAGAAGAACAAGACTACCAACATTCTTATGAAAGTATGGAGGTGCCGGAAAAAGACATTTCTCAAGAGATTACTCACCGTGAAGACGCGACGACTTATACTGGTCCTGTGACTCGATCAAGAACTAGAGTCACAAAATTAAATGTCATAACATCGAGACGCTGTTCTTGTAAGGAGGGAGCAATGCCTCGTTGAAAAGACGTAGTGGATTCTCTATGGTCGAATAATCAAGAGATTGTGAGTTCGAATCCCGCTAGAGAAAATGCGATTCACAGTGTGTGTAAATATTTAATTCTTTGATTTTATGTTTTCCTTTTTTTCATGTTCCAGAAGATTCTGGACTTTAATTACTGTCTCCAGAAAAAGTATTCTGGAACTTTCCCTGCTAGTATAAAAGCAGAAGATCTGTCAGTTACTGTGTTCTCAGTTCAGAGATGAGTTAATAAATTGGCTCTACTTCTTGTGTGTGTCATTGAGTTCCACACTAAAGAACCTACGTGACAATATTTACATTTTTTTATTTTATTTCATTTTTATTCCTATTTTTTCACTATTTTTATGCACAGTAATCTTCAAGCTTTTCCTTTTAGGACAAGTCTAATATTATGCTTTTTAGATGTTGCATCTCTCAAAGGAGCACTCTAATTTTCATTATTTTACTCAAGAAATTTTTCTAATAATTTGAATTATTCTAATAATTTTTTCTTGACAAATTTTTGCTATATTTATGTTTGGATATTCTTACTTTTTAAACAGTTTTTAAAGAAAAAACGTACGCATTAATTAACAGTTTCCTAATTGTGTTTAAAAAATACCCTCATTTGAATATAAATGTCAGAGAAAGTATATATTAACCAAGACGGAAAATATTTTCTTTTGTCAGAAAAACTGCGCCTTTAGTCACTGACAAAGACTTATTTCTTTCAGATTCATATGAAGTAGCATTCAAACATAAATTTACAGTAGGTTTAATTTATCTTATGTGAACTACTTTTTGAAAATATATAGAAATTTATCGGGTAGAGATTAATATAATTTATCTATAAACAATTTTAATACTTAAGTATTTGATAAAATTTTAATGTTGGAATATTTTTTATTAAAAAATTCATTTATCTTTTGTTACTCATTTAACTCATCTATTCGCCTCCACTTTAATAAATTTTACAGAAAGAAATTAATTTTAAATTAATTATTAGTATGCATTATACATTACTGATTTTAAATCATCATTAAAAAGTTTTAGTGATTAAATGGCATAATTTTAAGTATTCCTGTAATGAAATAAACAGTTATGTAAAAGATTATACAGAAATAACTCCAGCTGTGTCCCTTCTTTGGCCTATTAACCCTAGTTTAACGAATTAAAAATTGGGGATAAGATACTTTGGATATTAAATTAAATTCTCGACACGACCTCTGCGATTTAGTTTATCGCTGGCTACATAAAAATGAAGTGTAAACAAAATAGTATCGAAAATATTTCGGTATCCCAAAAACACACATATAAACTCATTATTTATGTACTCGTTGTTGCTTCTTTTATAATTTGATTTCAAAATTATTACAAAATTTTAAATAAGGTTTTAATTTCTCACAGTAAGAAGAGAAGAAAAGAAGAATCCCATGCTTCACTACACGCTGACGCTCTTTCCATATATATATATATATATATGAGAAAATTTTAAGGCAATTAATTATTGAATGTGCCTCGGAAATAATATAACAGAAAAATTTCATATATAGAACTATTAATTGAAAAGTCGGGTAGACTAAAAATCTTTAATATTACTCTTTCAGCTTATTACTTTTTGAAGTGCCTATTTTTATTTTCCTGGAAATGAGGGCTAGAAGTAATTGTGTCAAGACTTCCTAGAAAAATGGTAGAAGAAATTAAACCTTCTCAAGCAGACGATGAGAATTGTGGTTTTCTTCATCTAAAGGCATCCGTTTATGACGTCAGCAAAAGAATATGATAAAATACTGTTCTGCCTCCTTTTTCTTTTATCCTATTACAACAACATACATGAGATTATATCAAGGAGATTATGAATTAATGTAATAAAAAAAAGTATTCCACACACCCACGCGATTCAACAGTAAAATAAGTCAATAACTGAAAGAAATCTCCTCTTAAAAATTCAATAAATGAAAACTGAAAAATTATGTTTTTGAATTCTAAGAATCCCTTTTTTGATGCTGAATATCTTTATACTTTACGTGAGTACTTAGTGCCATCTATCGAACTTAAAATAAAGAATTAACCTAATTATGATTATACAAAATGCACGTTTAGATACTCAGTGCCATCTATCGGACATAAAATAAAGAATTATCCTAGTTATGACTATACTAAATGCAATTTTAGTTGGTAAACCTTTTTCATAAGATAAATATTTATAAAATTATATATACGGTAAACACACGTAAATGTAAGTGAAGCTTGTTAAAGCTAGAATATTCGATGCAGACGTTGATGAAGTCTTTTCTTAAATATATTATGTTTTTATTGTTGTAGTTGTCGATAGCATTTGCAAATGGAAACAAATTTACATTTTTGCTTTAATTATCCCATAGATGGCAGCATGAGTCTGAGTTTCTTTGAAGTTCTGCTTTAATGTATTTGCTTGGCATTAGTATTGAGTGACACCTGTAGAACGCCCAAAATGATTAGGACATTATATCCCTTTAAAATGTTCTTTCGACAATCGAGTAAAATATGATCAAAAATGATATTGACGATAATCTTTTTAAATATTTTTAAATAAATTGTATTAATATTTTTTTTTTGCTTTAGTGATTAAATTAATAAATAAAATATGTAATTTATTATTAAATTAATTGAAATCTATTTAATTTACTTAATTAAACTTTTCTTTTGTAATTTTTAAAAATATCATATAAGTAATTATAGTAAAGCGTCTGTCTTTTTATTTATTTTCCTTTTCATTAATTTAAAAAAAAAATCCTCTATTTTTTGAATATGAAAAATAACCCATTCCAAATATACCAATATACTAATAAATAATACAAGTTATTTTACATTTAAAATATATTCACAAACTATAGATTAATTACCTGGTAATTTGATTGTAGAAATCATTTCGTAGCAACAATTTAAAAATTTATATGAACAAATTTAGCAATTACTGATCTTGAGGCTTATTCCTTCTCTTGCAAATAAATAAGAATATTTAATCATGAAAATAACTGAATCATGAAAATAATTCTATATTTCAATTCCCCAATAATTTTTCAAACTTTGTTACCCAATATTCATTAAAATCTCACTCTACTGGGTTTTTCTTTTCTATTCGGGATCGTACTGAAAAATTTCCTGAAGGTGTAATATCTCTTCTCAGAAGTGATTTATTTCATTAACCAATTTCTCAGTAAAATATAAAGGTTGTCTCAAAATTAAAGCAAGATTTGAATTTGCTACCATTCGTGCAGTAAAGTGTTGATAATCCTATTTTTTTAAAAAACCATTTGACAGCTGATAGTTTAGGATTAGTAAAAATGGAGCGTTACACGGTAGAACAGCGTGTTTCCATTGTTGAACAATATTTTAAAAATACTGAAAGTCTGGCGGCCACAGTTAGAACATTTGGTACAAATTATGGTCGAAATAGGGATTTAACTTCATCAACTGTGAAGAGAGTAATTGAAAAATTCATGCTGATTGGATCATTTGGTGATGTCAAACACACTAGTCGCCCAAAAATAAGCCGTTCAAATATCTATATCGAATCAGTGCGTGAGAGTTGGTGAAATTCCAGGAACAGCAATTCGTCGTCGTGGACAAAAATTGCAAATTTCAAGAAGCTCTCTACAGCCTATATTAACCGAAGATCTGCGTCTCCATGCTTACAAAGTTTAATTGGCACAGAACTAAGGCCTAATAACCATGCACAGCGAAGAGAGTTCGTTGAAGTATTGAGCATCAACAAGTGGATGCCGATTTTTCGAAAATCCTTTTCAGCGATGAAGCAC
Source organism: Argiope aurantia (assembly GCA_026543865.1). NCBI lineage: Eukaryota > Metazoa > Arthropoda > Arachnida > Araneae > Araneidae > Argiope > Argiope aurantia. The sequence goes on along the minus strand of JAPMOR010085606.1, from coordinate 179,353 downwards.
ATTTTCACCTTGACGGATTTGTTAATCGTCAAAATTGCCGCATTTGGGGTTCAGAGAGCCTACATGTGATTGTCGAAAAACAAATGCATTCTCAAAGTGTCACTGTTTGGTGCGTATTTTGGGCTGCAGGCATCAGTGGACCATACTTTTTCGAAAATGAACCTAATCAAGTAATGAATGTTACTAGTGCTTGATATCCCAACATGATAATGAAATTCTTCCTGCCTAAATTGGGTGATATTGATGTGGACGACATGTGGTTTCAACAAGACGGTGCCACATGTCATACAGCCCGTAAAACAATCCAATTACTGCCAGGGACATTTCCTGGGCGTGTACTCTTTCTTTTCGGTGATAAGAATCGCCTCCCCCCTAGATCGTGTGATATAACACATTGGATTTCTTTTTATCGAGACTTGAAGTCAAATGTCTATGCCAAAAGGCCCACAAGTTCACGTGCATTAAAGCAGGAAATTCAACGCATCAACGAAATTTAACCACATTTATGCAAAATGATTATGGAAACTTTCGACAAAAGAGTGTGTTTGCATGTGTTATTCCATGTATAACCCTATCCTGTATACTTTACGATTCAATAAAAAAAAATAACAATTTGAAGAAAAAAATGGGTTTTTTATTTAATTCAAATCACGCTTTAACACGTCGTTCAATCGTGTAACACTCCATTTTCTCAAACCCTGAACTATCAGCTGTCAAATATTTTTTTTTTTTTTCTAATAGGATTGGCAAAACTTTACTGCAAGAATAGTGGCAAATTCAAATCTTGCGTTAATTTGGGAATACCCTAAATTAGGGGGAAAAGATAGAGCATTAAATTAAAATTAAATAACAAAAGAAAAACTTTGATTAGATAAGTATTAGAATTTATTTAATATAAATAATAAATCTGTCATTAAAAAACTGCTAGTGTGTGTCCAAATGCCTTTCTTGTGAACAGTTTCAGATTTTATAATTTCTTTCTTCAGTAAAATGAAATTATTCTTGATGAGCATAGACTTCTACCCTATTCTGGAATATTTTTCTCACCCAACAACCTAAATAAGTGACTTCTTACCAGTTTAAGCTGTACACTAGTTATATTCTAGGGCCACAAATTATGTAGATTTTGTTCGATATACGATAAATGAATCCATAATTCTGATTACCGTCATTACGATGACGGTGGTTTATCCAAGGATTAAAGCGAACTTCACTGACAGTCTTTAAAAAATCTAAAAGTGATTACACGTATAAAAACTTTCTAAAAAATAAACTAATAAAAATGAAAAGTGATTTATCTTTATCATGAATAATTCTCATTGAATATTTTTCAGATGTACTGTTTTAAAAACTGCGATACATTTATATTTACAAAACAATTTTTAGATGGGAAGTGCTAAAATTTTGACATTTTTTGTGCAGTATTTAAGTACTGAAAATAATGATTTTTATTTTTAAAAGGTTTTAGTTATGAAGCCCTTCAATACATTTGGAAAAGAATGACTGACTTCCCAATGATTCCAATGAATGTCTGACTTCCATTGACTTCCCAACCCGCCCGTAATCACACGGATAAAACTGAATGACCGAACCACCGCAGTAGCAACACTGGCTGGAGTTGTGGTTGAGTGCTAAGGGTCATCACCGGCCACGGCACAACCCTTCTCTAGGGAAGTACGTCCCGTCATTAATGGGAGGTAGCCAATCCCCCTCTTTCTGTACCCACCAGGACGGCGAGAACTAACTTCCATACCAGAAACTTCTCATCCTCCTTTTTGAAGTCCCACCCCCCAATGGGAGTGATTTGAAGGATAACCAATCATTGAAACAATAAAGCCCTTTCCTCTTAAGCAGTCAACAGTAATATAAAATATTAGGAGCTGCTCGCTCTACTTTTGCAATCAATCAATACTCATCGCAATCAAATAAAAAGCCATGCAAAATTATGTATACTAGAAATCGAAGCGCATTGACATGATCTTCTGGGCTGGTTGTATAACACCATGAAAGTGTATAATATATAAAGGAGTTTTTTTTTAAAGTAAGCACTTTTATAAATGTATTAAATGGGCAAAATAATTTTTTTATCAAAAATTTGCAAGTCAAAAAAAAACACACACATAAGAGCAAAAGGTGCAGATAGGAAAGCTTTAAGTAAAGTAGAATCGTAATCATATTGATAATGTATTTCAAATTTCATATAAAGAATGTTTGAGATTTTTTTACAACATTTATTGTCGCTTTATTGCCTTCTCTTATTATTTTTTGCTCATCACGCTTTTTGCTTCGGCCTGCAATTTTTGATTAAATAAATAATATTTTTCTTTCGTAGTGTACCGACAAAAGCGCTTTTAAAGAATTTTTTTTATATTTATTATTCTCTAATTTTCAATTTTTATCTATTAAGATATTTATTGTGACTTTAAAGAAGAAAACGTAAAATACTTAAATTTTACCCGGGAATCAAACGTTACTTAATGCCAGATGCAAACCATTATATCAAATCAAATAGCTTACATTAGGTCTACATCTATGCTCTAAATAGTCATATAAAATTTTATCGTGGAGAAAATTACCTCTTTATCATTTTCTAAAATTCTTACAATAATATTCTAATTTGTAGATTTTTATTATTTTGATACAAAAGTAAATATTATTGTTTGCAATAGCAATACTCCTATTGTAAAAATAATCTTTTCAATTCTTATCTTTTTGTAATATCTTTAATTGTTTACTTTAATGAATTTCTTTACCAAAAATATGATTGTCAAAACAAAACTATAAAAAAATGAGATTCTAATAAAAACTACTAAACTGTAGAGCGAAATGTTAATCAAATTTATATTATGTTTTAAATTTCAAAAGTGCTCAAGAATTCCTCTTGTATTTCTTAGCATTGTGTCTCTAAATTTTATCTTAACTGCTTTATAATAATCTTTGATTTTCGATATAAAAAAAAATTCTTATTTCATACTTTTTCACTACATTAATCAAACAGTATTAAAAATCTCTTTGATTTTTTATACTTTTTTATATTTTTTTTAGTTTTTAATATACCTTATGGTTGCATCTCTCTAAGATCATTATTAAGTTAAATTAATATATTAATTGTCAACTTTAAAATTATCAAAATATTCTATTGTCATCTGAAACCAATAACTGTCCAATGATTAGAGTTCTCTGTAATTTTCAGAGCACTAGTACTTGAGGAAGCGAGTGATGAAGTGATTACAAAATTCTATTCTTCCAAACATGAAAATTGCTATATAGAAGCATTTAAAATGAAAATAAAGGATCTATAAAAAACAGTTGATCAATCACTATTTGATCAAAAGTTTTTTACAGGACTAGAGACGAAAGATCAGCATAAGAGATCTATTTCCTCCTTCAATTCAATTTGTCTCTCATCAGTCATAAAAATCTGACTAGTTTAAGGATACCCCATTGTGTAACCTAGTTATATGAAGCAGCACACATATCCTTTATGAATTCTAATATAGGCCAATTTGTATACATTTTTAACCCTTTTTTGAAAATAAAGGAAAATGCGTAATTGTTGATTCACTCAAAAAAAGTTTCTTTTGTTTCCCAAACTTTGTTCGTTTTATATTAGAAGTCCGAACGAAATTATGCATTGGTAAAAACAAAATTACCTTCAATACCAAAAGAAGTTTTTCTGTTCGGAGAATTACGAGTTTAGCATATTTCAAGTATTAATAGATACAGTGATATCTTTTGATAGATATAGTAATATTTTTTTATAAATACAGTGATATCTTTTGATAGATATAGTAATATTTTTTATAAATACAGTGATATCTTTTGATAGGTGCAGTGTAATTTATTTTCACATGCACACATATTGTACATGAATAATTTGCACAATACATTAAAGTCGCATCTAAGGCAAATACAAAACCTGCGTCCCACCACCTTTTTTGAAATGGGAAACCTACATGGGATATTCTACAAAAATATCGACTTAGTTGGGAACCATCGTTTTTTCTAATGCAAAAACCTTCAATCTATAAAAAAAATCAGTGAAAATACTGCAATATGAGTAAGAAAGTGAAATTAATTGGCTAATAAAACTAACATAATCAGTTTGGTTATTAAGGGGCGATTGCTGCGTTATAGTTTTTTTTTTTTTTTTTTTGCAGTAACTCTCAAAATGGAGTGATAGGGTCGACATGCGATCATTGAGGATTTATCTAGAGATCAGGAGTTTCCAGTGAAAGAGAAATGGACGAAATCTAACTGGCGGTTGTGGATGGGTGACACGCTCGTCTTTTTTTTCCCCGTATTATTTTAGCAATAGATTGTTGATTTAATAATATCGGATTTTTTTTTATCATATATATATCTTAGAAACTCCCTAAATAACACGGCTTCCGAAAATTATTTGGTAATTTTTTTTCTCCGTACTCCTATTAATATTTATTCCCTCCATCATTTCATTTGGCTCTTTATATACATTCATTTTTTTAAAGAAAAAGTAAGGGGATAAACTTCTGTGAATCAAACCGAAAGGAAGACTGAGGACAAAAAAACAAAAAAAAATCCAACTGCTTAGCAATATGATATACGCCGAAATAGATTTTGAGACCCCCTGTAAATGTCGAGGTACGAGGTGAATGCCTCCACCGCCTGTGCGGACAATCACCACTGACAATAGTTACACCATTTATATATATTTTCTGTAATGTTCTAAATTTTTTTTATAATAAATTATAAGGAATGGTGTGTACAGAACACGAAGATGTTATCCATAAAGAAGATACACTCAATACCTTCCACCCAGGTTTCATAGAAATCGTGCATAAAAACGACGCATAGAATGGGTAACATTCATAGGCAATGACGCATAGAATGGTGATACTAGATAATGAATGTCTCCAGAGAATCGGGAAAGTTCTGGGTTGAAGGGAGTTGGATAACCACTTTACCATATTGTCTATTATACCAAACTGTAAAATTTTAAAAATAAGTTTATCAGTATGGACGGAATCGTATGCACTCTTGATATCAAGATTTGTGCGAACAAAAAATTTTTTATTTTATTTTTAATTCATGAGCTTTTTCAATTTTTGTCTGAATATTGTATATTGTAGTTTGTTATATCGGAAAGGTAGAAAGTCATGCAGATTATTTTGAAGTCTGTTATTGGAAGTTAAATAATGCGTAATGCGTTGAGTGAGAATACATTCAAAGCACTGAGTTGAAATTACTATTTCTACTATATAGTTCAAAGACTTTGCCAAAAACCAGAGTTAGGGAAATTAGACATAATGAAGAGGTCTTAGTTTTATCTTGGTTTGTTATGGGAATTGGAATGGTTACAAGGTGTTTCCTTCCAATCCATTCCAGCAGAATCAAATTGGTGTTGAAATAATTTTAAAATAACTTGGAGTTTATCATTTTAGAAATTTTTAGCCAGATAATTGGGATGTAATGAGTTCTAGCAGTGGAGTTTTTAATTCTGTGAATTGTTGTCTTAAGTTGTCAAATTTCCCATTTTCCAAAGTAATCCAATTTGTATTAGGAAATAATGCACTTTGGCAAGCATGATTCACAAATAATGATTGTTTTGTAAAATAATGTAGTTGTATTTAGAATGCGGATTTGTATCATTCGAAAGCGTATTTAAAATTTAAAACATACATACATTTTTGGATTTCGAGATATTGTGCAAATTTTTCTCCTATATTCTCTTTTCGCTTTTTGAACATGATAGTGTTATTGACTTATGAATTTCTTATACTTTATCCAGTCTGCCACCGAAATGTTTCTTATTACTTTTCTCAAAAAAAAAAAAAAAAAAAAAAAAAAAAAAAAAAAAAAAACTCATTTAGCTTATCATAATTATGGCAAAAAATGTTCCAACGAGGAGGGTAAAACTATAGGACAAGAGTTTAACGGAAACCTTTTAGATAATTATATTGGTTGTATTCACATTGATTTCTTTTATGGGAAGTTAAATAGCAGTAAGTATTTCATGTTTTTGTGAAATTCTCGACCAGTTAATTATTTTCAATCTACGATTGGCACCTTCAACAATATAGTCAACCAGGGAACAGCTGAAGGTTGTGATCTCTAAAGTTGAATGAACTACCTTACAAGTGGTTTGATTATAAATATCAGATGAACAAAGAGTTTGATCTAAGAGTAACTATGTTCGTAAGGAGCTGTGTGTGGAAATAGTTGTATTAAGAATTATGGAATGCGTAGTAATAGTAATTAGTCAATCAATGGAAATATTACTTAGAGCTGATGAATGGAATCCTCCCCAAAGAGTATGGTGCAGATTAAAATTACCAAGGATTAAAGTCAGAGACAATGAAGTAACAACGAATCAAAGAAGTATTTTGTTTACTCCATACTGAAACCCTGTGGAGAATAAATATAACTGGATAATATTAAATTTGTTCTCCAGAAATTGAACCCCCGCGGCCAAGAGTTCCGAATTCAAGTCTTATATTATTATACCAGACATACTTGTAGGAATGCCAATTAGAAGACTACCATCGGGTTTATTTTATACATAGTTGCGAAAAAAGTTCTTTTAGAAAACATAGAAGATTCTGTTTCGTATATAGTATATAAAAATAGTAAAACACGAACCCGAAAAAATCGCGAACAGGAATCGAAAAAATATTTTAGACCAACAGTTTTCCACTTCATAGGAATACCAGTAAGGTGAAGTAGAATTATAGATACTTATCTCCCACCTAGACATTTGGTTAATTCTCCTTAATTAAATATGTTGACAAAGTTTTGCAGTAAAGTTAACAGTTTTTTGAAAAATTCACTGAACATGATTGTTTGTTGCTCTACTTTCTCTGTGATATTTTTCACAATTGCTTCTACTTTTTGGTTTACAGTTTTTCCGATATCTGTCGCAGATATAGGAGAGGTATCCAGTAACTAAGTTCTGTTAAACACTTAAAAAAAAAAGAAACGATTATTAGAAAAACAATTTATTACACAATATAATACAATGCTTAGATAATTTTTCAATACATTTGCCACCATTAATGAGGCATTTATCTTAACGGGAAACAGGTTTTTGTATGTTCTCATCGTAGAAAGATGCCACCTGCGATGGTGACGACAACTTTAAATTTGAGCAAAATTCATTTACAATATCGTAATGGCGAATCTTCTATTATTTGTAATCTTCTATTCGACCACTATAAACAAATCTTCAACAATTAGAGACCACCGCCCATTTCTTTTTTCATCGTGAATGTTTTTCACGTCTTTATTGAAACTCCGTTTCCACTTCCTTAATATCGAATGACTTATTGCGTTTTGCTATCAAACTTCACAAATTTATCTGTGAATTTCAATTGATTTTGTAATTCTAGTATTAAGAAAACGGATGAAAGAATATAACTCGCATGCGGTAGAATATTCATTATTTTTTTTAATTTTAAACGCTTCATATGCAGCCGACGCAATACTCAACGATCAAAAAATTAATTATATTGTTTGGCAATGAATCAATAAAGTGGATTGATTTTGAAGATTGTTGGTAGAGACGTCTGGCCTTTCCTCAATTCAAGTGATTTCGATATATGAATTCAAGCATTTGTCGTTCCGTGATCCAATGAAGACAAAATTTTGATGTCACTGGATGAGGATCTTGGAGATTGATGCATTTTTCGGAAGCGTGGTATTGATGTTCGTATGTTTCACCATATAGGTAATAATTATTTTTTCTTTTTTGCATATTCTAGTTTCATGCAAGAAGTTAGTACTTCAAGCATTGCCGTGACTTATCTACAAACTTCTGAATATTTGATTTGCAAACCAAAAGGTTTAACGGATTCTAGTATGGCAATGCGAGAATTGTGAAGAATGCATGGTTAAGATCTCGAGTAAAATTAGATTTCATAAATCGTTTCATTTCTATATCTTTATTGTGTGTTAGTTTCTGAGATAATTCTTCTAACGGAATTTCAGTGAGAATATCAACGATCAGTAATCTATCAATCACATTTTCAATGATAGTTTCAAGGATTATATCCAAATTTAAGAGCTGGTATTGTACATGGGCTACGATGCGAAAAGTTTTCTTTCCATGTCGCATGAATTTCATATTAGAAATATCAATATGCCGATGCTTATGTTTCGTTTTATATAGCCTTGAATAAGAAATGGGTTTGTACGGGGGATTTCGAACATTGCGGCTCTGTGGTGCACAATTTTGTTAATTTCTTCCTAGGGACAGTTTGAATAATAAGTTCGTTATTGTTCACACTGGAAACATTCATTCGTTATTTTTAGTTATCCTAAAAAGATTGTCATTAGAAGTAGGGTGCATTTTGTTGCTATTCGAATCTTGTATCATTGAATAAACATTTTACAAAGTTAAGTTTGAAACAGTAAAGGCTTACTGTTACAAGTGATTTAGTTTATCAAAATGTAAATTTTGCAACTTCAAAAAGTAACGAGAAATCAGAGCAGATAATCTTGCCTTCTCCTTAAAAATAAGGAAAAAGAACTAAGAAGAACGATCTTACTCTCAGGATAATTGAAAAATTTATATTCGAATACTATGCAGCATGCAACGATTACTGCCTTCCGTTCGCTTAGATTTTTCTGACTGTTATTCACACAACTTCGTTAATGTATGCTCTCAATACTCTTACTTTTCGACAATCTAAGAATAATATGCAATGCAGATATCTGTTAGCGAAATAATTTTATTCGAATGCATTTTTCGTCCAAACAGCCAAAGTAAATTTTGAAATAAAAGCCCTTTATCTATTCAATGACTCGAGAAATATATTTCTTGAATTCCAGATTCTCTGATTAAAGCAAGGGCAATTTCATTATTCAAATCAAATAATGATCTCCTATCTTACAAAGAAAAGGCACGGATTGGAAAATTAAATTCGTGATGAAATTTAGTATAATGGTAATACGCTTTTAGGATGTTCATTCACTAAAATATTAAAGCGCAATAAATTGCCAGCTTTGAAAAAATGGCCTTCAAGCTTTTCAGTATAGCTTATATACTAAGCATGTATCACCGTCGCTGAATGTCTGGACAGGGTACACGGAAAGGCATTGGCTTAGCCTTTACAAAACCGGAATTTCGTCCTGGGCTAGTGTTTTTCATTTGTTTCCTTTTCAAATTACTTCAAATTAATTTTACAAGTTAAAAATAGTTTTAATTGGTATGTTTTCCATTATTTACGCAAAAATAAAATTTATCCTCCTAATTCTTAAATTAAATTTAAATTTTTATAAGTAGAATAATTATAAATTTACATGCGCTTTTAAAAAATTATTCAAAATTACTTAAATCAATAATTTAAGATTGTTTTAATTAATATGCTACACATCTTTGTACGAACAAATAATTTTTGGAATGAAAGAATTAAATTTTTTCTCTTAATATTTGAATTATAATTTCATTTTTTGGAAGAAAAATGAAAATATAGATACATTTTTCTTTAAAAAAATTATAGACATGATTTAAATAAAATTAACAATTTACAGACAGTTTCAATTTTTATAGTATTCCTGTATAATGTAAAAATAAATGTTTTCATAAACCTAATACTTGAATTATAATTTTATTTTTAAGCAGGAAAAATAGTTATAAATATTAATTGCATTTAATGACAGCGTAAAAAATATTACACTAATTTTATATTATTTACAAGAACCAGCAAATTATTATAAAAATATGGGAAATTATTATAAAAATATTGGAAACATGATACAATTTGACATCTTACACAATTGATAAATAATGATCATCCACAAGAGAAACACATACGAAGCATATTGTATCATACCGTAAAAATTTTGGGCCATCTGCCTATGCATTCCATAACTTAAAACTTGCATTTTACTCTTTCTTTTCGATTATTACGAGGGGTGATCCAAAAAAAAAAGTTTACAAGCAGCAGCATTTGGAAAGTAGAAATTGTGGATGGGAATATTGTTACCCAGAGTGGAGACAGATGGAACTAGTTGCCTTATACTAGTCGTTCGAGTAGACAGTGTTAGTACTGAGACCTGAAACAGCGATAATAATGGCAAGAAGTCTAGAGAAGTGGTTTAGCACAGGAGTACGAGCCGTGATACAATTTCTATGGGCCAAGAATGTGTCCCCGTCGGACATTCATAGACAAATCACTGAAGTGTAAAGGGGAGAAACAATGAGTAGACAACAGGTGGCGAAATGGTGTCATTCTTTTGAAGGAGGCAGAGAGATTGCTGGAAATGTTTAGGTGGGAGGTCTGGGGCCATACAGAACCCGATTTGGCTCCCAGGGACTATTTCCTCTTCCCGACATTGAAGAAACACTTATCCGAAATAAGGTTCATATCAGACGGTGAAGTTCATAAATGTGTCGAGAATTGGCTCAATAGCCAATGACCTGATTATTACCAAGACGGGTTAAACAAATTGGTACAGCGGGGTGATAAATGCCTCAACAGGTTTGGTGATTATGTAAAGAAGCGACCGTCACATATCTCTCTTAATTACCATTTATATCCTGTGTCTATTGTTGATAAAGCATTTTTCCTTTGCCTTGTAAACTTTTTTTGGATCACCCCTCGTAATATTTAGAACATTTGCTTAATATATTTAATAAATTATCAGATGCTCTCTTTAATTTTTGATAGAAATACGGCTTCTTTGAGTTATAACAAATAAATTAGAATTATTAAAATCCAAAAATTTAAAACTTTTAATGATTTTAAGATAATATTTATTTAAATTAATTTTTATCGTTAAAATTATGTTTACAAATATTTTAACACTTGACAATTAAATTATAGTTATAATTCTAGAACCATAGTAATGACCATAATTTTTTCATAAAAAATGAATAACATATTAATTGAAACTATCTGTAAGTTGACAATTATTGAGTATACAATTACTGCGAAATATACTGCATATACAATGAAGTTTTAAAGCTGAACTGAAATGCTAATTAAGAAATCTTCTGAATGCTGAATTTAGTATTTTAAATTTAATAATTTAAATACTAGATAGATATAATTTATTACTAATTACATGGACTGAGAAAAAGGCGTTCTCTTATTTTTTTATGATATAAATATGGTCATATTTCTCCTAATTCTTTCCATATTATGCACGAAAATTTAAAATTATTAATCATCAAAATAGCCTATATTTGTTTTAAATCACAAAAAAAAATCAATTTTTACAGAAAAATACTTTCAAATTGCATTATATTATAAAATTGAATATATGAGAGACATTGTTTAATAAAAATTAACTAAATTTTGATAGTTATCTCATTTTACTTATTTATTATGGTTCATAATTATATATACAAAAGTGTTCCTCAGTGTTTTTACTTTAACTGACATATTTTTAAGTGAAACCCAAAAAATCGACAGTTCCATTTTATTATTTTACAACTCTCTAAGTACGTAATTAAACAATTGGTAATTTTATCGAAAAGTATACATTTAAGTTGCAAAGTTGCTTTTTATGGGGTGCAATGCACAAGATTTTTTTTTTATTAGTTAATCTACAAAATGGCTCTATCTTTAAAACTGAAGACAATATCAGTAATAACATACTGTGTGAAATAAATATTTACTTAATGTGCAAAATATTAAAATTATCCCCACGATACTATAGCTTATCACACTTTCATCTTCTGATTTCACACATTTTTTTAAAAACCTGTCATAAAAGATAATATTTTGGGAAATTTTTCGTTCAAATTACAATTTTTTAATAAAAAAAAATATTTTAACCAATGATATTTTTGGATCATTTTAAAACCAAAATTTATAGCCTATTCTTTTTAATATAACCACCAAACCAGTCATTGACTTTAAATGCTTTCAAAGAGAAAACCATTCCTCAACTTAAAATTCAGAATTAATGAAAAAATAAAAAACACAAATCAAATCGTTCCCCTTAAGAAATGCCTTGTACGGCACATATCAATTGCATTCTTAAGATGGATCTCACAACCAAAGAATAATAAACAGCAATCGTTACGAACGAATAATCGGGAAGCTGGTTTTTTGGCACTTGTCATGGAACTTAAATAATAAAATTCCCTAGCAATTTGGGTGTTTTATCTCAAGGATTCTTTGTTATATTCCTTATATTATTAGATGAGAAACAGTGTAAGAGAAATATCAAAATAAACAGTGTAAAAGAAATATAAAATCAATCTACTAAAATAAACATAGAATTAATCTCTCACTCAGTTTTTTTTTTTTTTTTTTTTTTTTTTTTGAAGAAACCTAAGAAACATTTGAAGAACTTAATATTTCTATTGAAATGTGACACAACAAACATATGAAAACAATTTTTTATTTCAAAAAGTGTATAATAATTTCATCTCATAAAATAACAATTAAATAACAGTATATGTTAAAATAATTATCAAAGTTTGCATAAATATTTAAGCTATTTAAAAAAACAATATATTAAATTGCTGCATTATGGAATCACAGGCAAAAAAGTTAATGACGATGATATATTCTTAATGAATAATCTGTACATCATCTACTCACAATAAAAATATTTAAATTACAGACATCTTAAAACGAATTGAAAATACTAAATTCAGTAAAAAATATCAGCGTCCAAAATTTCAGCCTATAATGTTCAACACTCTTATTAAGCACTCATTAAAAATATCTCACAAAAATTATAAATACCACCTTATGCAAGAATGAAACCAAAAACTGTAATACCAGTGGTTATCTACCTTTTATGCATTAAGAGTAATTAAAGAACCGCAGCGAAATTCGGGAGAAAAGATATGGTAACAATTATTAATCTAGAAATAGAGAATGAAATGTTAAATCACCGATACTGATTAATTTCACAAAAATAATGGAAGAGATAAATCAGTATATTATCTCTCCAGAGATTCGTATAAGTTTCCAGCCATTCCAACGATTTCATAAGATGAATTTAAATAGACTATAAAAATTTAATAGATAAGCATATGTATGCTTGGATTCATTTTTAGAATTCTTTTATCGTAGTAATATTTTTCTATTTGCGTAAGTACAAAATTCAACACTTAAAATAACATGTGGGAAACGAAACATAAGAAGTTGAAAACCACAGTACTGGACTACTACTAAAGAGGGTTAAACAAATGTAAGAAAAGAACTAAACACCTTTTATCATCAAACAAAAATTAGAATTAGCATATTATTAGCAAATCGACAGGCTTAATAAATATTAACTTTGCTAAGTTATAGGCCATTTTGGAGAGAGAGCATAATTCATCATAGCATCATGAGCAAAGCGCTTAACTACAACCTATACATAGTTTTTAGACGATCGTCACTAACCGAAACTTAAAGCTCTTTTAAAGTGAAATTGGAATGTTGAAAAAATGAACACTTTACTATCAATTAAGTATATATAATTTCAAATGGCAGGCTAAATCAGTGTGAACTAAAAGTACGTATCTTTTATTTTCTCATAGAAAAAAAAATCTAAATGTTTCAACAAATTGAGATAGTTTTTAGACAAGATACAAGAACAAGATACAAACTTTTCTTATTATTACACTCAAAAGTGATATTTTTGGATTACACATTGCTTTCTAATAATAAAACGTCAGAATTACTTTGGATTAGTTATATGATGAAACACAGCTTTTTTCCAGTTCAAATATCGCATTTCAAATGATGATGTAGAAATACTTCGAGGAGAAAAAATATCACGATCGGTTTGTATTGCACGCATTTCATCCATATTTTGCCAGATACCTATAAAAAATCATTAAGTTTTCTTTATATACCATTTATTTTCTGAAACAAACTAATATGAAAGATTAAAAATTTGTGGAAAAGCCTTTTTTTTTCAATGCATATGAATTTTTTTTAAAGAACGGCTTTATTATAATAAAATATACTAGGACAATTTGATATATTGTTACGAGATTAAAGGAACATTAACTAAACACAGATACATACCACTGTGAAGACCAGCAAATAAAGCAGCTCCAAGACTAGAACATTCAGTGTGTTTCATTCGTTCAATACGCTTTTTGCATAAATCAGATATAAGTTGAAGAATAAAATCGTTGTTAGAAATGCCACCACAAGCTCTACAATTCAACAAGAAAATATGTACAAGTGAATAAAATATTTACAATCACACAAACATACTGAAAAATGTTATTCCCATGATCAATTTCTAATAGAAAAGTTATAGATATCTGTCAAACAATTGCTTTTAAAAAACGTAATTGATTTGAAATCAATAAACTAATGACTAATATTATAATATACAGGGTGTTTCAGTGAACCGTTTCAGAACTTCTAAGAGGGGTAGGGTACATCCTGACAACTCGAAATCATACAGCAATGTGGGGTCGGAAATGCTTTCCTGAAGCGGTGTTGTACACAGAAGCAGCATAAAGAAAAGAGACCGTAAATGAAAAATCGTTTTAATAATACATGAAAAGTAGCAAAAGTTACATGGATTAAAGTAAGTGTTCGAAGTTTCTTCCACGGGCTACAATGCACGCTCACATCTAAGACGCATGGACATCCGAACATTCTGGAATACTCCAGGCATATCTCGAATCTCTCCGGCAGCTACTGCGATTCTTGCAACGAGCTCCTCAGCAGTGTCAACAGGGGTGTCATAACTAGCAATTTCATATGACCCCAGAAATAAAAATCAAGACATGATAAGTCGGGTGACCGAGCAGGCCAGCGCACGGGACCCCCCGTCCGATCCACCGTTGACCAAATGTGACATCCAGGTAGTTACGAACATCTCCGCTATAATGGGCAGGGGCTCCATCGTGTTGGAACCCCATTGTCTGTTGCGTCGATGCAGAAATCTGTTCATCTCTCAAAAGTTGTGGCAATACTTGCTGCAGAAAGAGCAAGTAGGTAGGTCCGGTTAGACAACCCGGTAACAGGTAAAGTCCGATGAGGTGATCTCCCACAATACCGGTCCATACATTGACCGAAAATAGATTCTATGCTGCACGACGTCGTATTGCATGCGGGTTCTCGACCGCCCAGATATGGTCGTTATGCGTGTTGAAAATTCCTTCCTTTGTGAAGGATGCCTCATCGGAAAACAACACTTCAGCAGGAAAAAGGGGATTTGTAGCACATCTTCCGAGGTACCACTGAGCGAAAGCAATACAAGGTACATAATCCTCCGGTTTTTGTGTCTGGACACACTGCACTGAAACAGATGCATGTCTTCTGCTCGGAGAATCCTCCGGACGCTGCAATGGGAAACCCCGACTGCGTTTGCTACACTTCGTGTACTCGTTCTTGGATTTCCCTGTACATGCTGCAGCACATTCTGTTCGGCGTCTGCAGTCCGTGTTGTTCTTACCCTGTCCCTGTGAGCTCTTTCTAATGAACCTGTATCAGCTAACCTCTGTTGCAGTCTTGCAAAGAAATTGTGACTGGGAATACGCCTCATCGGATATCGTTCCGCGTACAAACGCTGTGCGGCTGACCCACTACAATTTGCAGCCCCGTACACCAAATGCATATCGGCTAACTCTTGCGATCGTGTAATCATCCATCCTACTAACTTGGCGTTCTTGTGCAAAATGAAAATTCCCTGCACGAAAGCTCAGACTTTTCGCACAACGCCATCTACCGCGTCAGGAAAGCATTTTTGACTGCCCATGGGTATATGATTTTGGTTCGTCAGGATGTACCCTACCCCTCTTAGAAGTTCTGAAACGGTTCACTGAAATACCCTGTATAAATAGGTTAAACAACAATCTATGTACTCCTAACAAATTAAGCCATGACAGGCTGCTAAGAAAACATTTCCTACCATCCCTCCTCTATTTTCGACTGAATTGAACAGATTCAGCCTGTAGCTTATAACTTCATGATCTTGACTGCAAATGTAAATCTTCTTGAAGATTTGGCGAATAATTTTTCTTACATTCCAGTTGTTTCTGCAGGGCACCATCATACAAACAGTTCCGTAAAAATATTATTTAAACCTCAGAGAACGAAATGAAACTTATCTCTGAAATATCAAACAATTTTCTTATGTTCCTTATGACACAAAATATCAGATTTTTCAATGAACTAGGAAGTGATTTCAATAATGAAGATAACTATACAGTGAAAGTTTTGATCGAAAGTTCGCATTGGAGTAATTCTGAATTATTTCTAAATAGAGAAAATCTACAAGAAAATGAACCACGGTCAAAATTTGTTATTAGGGAGGGAGGAATTGTTTTAATAGTCATTTGTTTCAAACATATTCCGCATATTCATATGACAAATGAACAAGGGATTTTTTATAGGTTGTTATGAATACTGCAAATTCATATATTTTGAAACAAAGTTATCAGGTATATCTTGTTTTGAATAGAAAGCATTTTTCAAAAGAGCTCACAAGAAACTTAATATTCCCGAAAATAAGAAGAACAAAAAATTCAGAAATAAACTAACAATTAAACATGGCAATGAAAGAATATTAGGAAGTGCTGCTTGATCTAGTTGGAAGCATACGAAAACATATAATTTATATCCACCAAAGAAATGGAAAGCTGCATATTTATGCGCAGATTGTAAAAAAAATCTGTACGTTCAAAATATCCACACTATGCATGCTCACTATTCAGACTATTTGTGCTAAGTATGTTAATAAGAAACTGAACAGAAATAATTCCGTATAAAAATAGGTAAGTTTTACCCAATGTTATTTACTTTTAAGTAATAATTTTTCCAAACCTGTTACCTTCGTCACACATTTTCATAACAGAAAAATAAATATGATAAGAAATTTTTTTTAAATATTAGTTAAAATATATATTCTGAGAAAAAATATATGTTCCAATATAATTAATTTTTCTAGTAAACAGTACATTTTGTGATATTTTTAAAAAATATTTTGATTGTAATAAAAAAAAATCTCAGATAATATATTGGTAGAATCTATATAGGAAATTTTATTAGAAATTTCGTTTGAATTTTAAAAACACGCAATTTCGTATGCCGCATCACAGCAGATAAGCTTAAACATTTCACTTCCCAGTTAAGGATAAAAAAAATTTAAAAAAAAAATGAAACCACTTTATCTACTGATGACACAAAGTGAAAAAAAATGTTAAATTAAGATGTTTTTTTAATACACACATCATTTTATGAAGGGTAACAATCTAATATTACTGAAGTATATTTTAATCCATTTCCTGGCGAATACAGTGTATGAAAAGTTAATATATGAACCAAAAAGCTAGGGAGGGGGGATTCAAGAGAGCATTACAAATGATTCAAGAAAACAATGTAATTACCTAAAATTTATATAGAATGATACAAATACTTAGATCGGATTTCTTAATACAACAACTTATACAACAAACTAATTCATAAATTGATGGAAAAAGACTTAAATTTCAGCAAATTTAGTCGATTACTATCAGTTTTACATAAAAATAAAAAAACGATAAGTTTAATTAACTATTAACTTTTTAACTACTTGGAAAAACAAGAAAATTCTCGCAAAAAATAACAATTTCCTAATCATCAAAAATCAAATAATCCCACAATCAAAGATTTCGAACATGCCTATGTGCGGAAAAGTAGGCAGAGTGCATGAACTCTAAGGCTTTAAATCTCCGGGCATTACTAATGAATGGGGGGGGGGGGTAGATTTACAATAATATTACATAGCAAGATGGTAGGAGATTTCAAACACAGTTTACAATGCATCAGCGGAAGCTCTGGCGCACATGCTTTTTGATCTAAATAAGCAAAGATCACTTTATATACGAAAATGCTTAAGGTGCTAATGACATTCACCATATGTTTGTCTTAAAGAGTAGATCCCAGGAGAGTTTTTAGAATTATTTTTTTTAAATAAATTCTGGGAGAATATTTATATTTTTTCAAAAATCAGGAAACGATATCATTGATACAGGTTTAATTACTTTAAGAATATTTTCTCTTTAAATAATTCATACCATAGTTTATGATTCATAAACTACAAACATCTCCAATGTTTCATGAATTCATATTAAGTTATCATTATAATAAAAATTGAGAAATCATATTTTGGACTAATTATTTTTCTCCTAGAGTTTTACAAAAGGTACAGACTAAACATAATACGGGGGTTGGAACTTTAATAGTGGCAACACTGCTGTAAAAACGCCATGCAACAAGACCATAGAATGTCACGTATATTACACGTTAGCTACATACCTAACTTACCTCTCAGCAAAAAGACTCGTCCTTCTTACGACACGCGCATACGGAGTGACACGAAGAACTGATCTTGCATTAGCTTGCGATCTAAAGTAAGTGTTGTCAGAATGTTTTCAAAACAAGAACAACGAAGTTGGATAAAAATTGAATGTGCCAGAGATCGTACAGCACGATAATGTCATCTAGGGCTTTAAGAGGCTTGCGAGGAATCTGCTTTGCCTTACAGAACTATTGCAAGATGGGTAAAAGCCTTCAATGAAGGACGCCAAAATGTGGGAGACATGCATCGGCCAGGTCGTCCTAGTGTCAGCGAAGCAGAAGTGCATGCTATTGCCGCACTAATAGACAGTGATTAATGCCAAACTATTCGTGAGCTGGCCCGACGGACAGGATTTGCGCATACGACTGTGCTGCACATTCTGAAGGAACGCCTGGGCATGAGAAAAATTGTTTCACGATGGGTTTCACATCATTTGACGGAAATGCAGAAATGGCTACGATGTGATGCTGCTCAAACTTACTTGGAGAGCTATGAGCGTGAAGAAGAGGCTTTTCTACGCCATATCATTACGCTGGATAAGATTGATACCAGATCGTACCAGCCAAAACTGAAACGTCAATCAAACGAATGGCATCATTACGGGTCACTACGAAGTTCGAAATTTCTTCAGAACCCCAGCAATGTGAAAGTTATGCTGATTCTCGTGTACGACTGTGATGGTGTCATCCTAACGCATACCGTTCCCCCACAGCAGACCATCAGTGCGCAGTATCACTGCTCATTTTTGGAGCATCATCTCAGACCAGCCTTAAGAAAAAAACGGCGACACTTTCTGCAGAACGTCCCTACATTTTGCATGACAATGCTCGGCCGCAGGCAGTGCAAGCTGTGGCTGATTGTTCGATCGATGGGGCTCGAAGTACTTTACCATCGACCATACTCCCCAGATCTAAGCCCTTGTGATTTTGACTTAATTCCTTAAGATGAAGGAGCCACTTCGTGGCATACGCTTCAAAACTGTTCCAGAGATTCTTGCGGCAGTAGATCGGTCCATTCGAACTATCAATGGAACAGGTGCTACTACAGGTGTTCTGCGACTTCCACATCGTTGAAAACGGGTTGAACATAATGCTGGCTACTATATTGAAAGACTGTAAAACATGGTGACATGAATAACTTTTGTATTCCATGCAAATAAATAATTGCCACTATTAAAGTTCCAATCCTCGTACATAAAAAATGAAATAGTAAATTTTCTAAAATTAGCGCAATTATATTTTAGTTTTTGATTTTAAAACAATGAGCTACTTGTTCTGTCTACTACTGTCTTCATAATGCTCTTTTATATCCCAATGTTTTTTCTTCTTACTAGAACGTTCTTCAATATTTTACAGAAGAGTGCCCTCCCCCTCTTTTTCTTTTTACACTCACAAAACAGCATCCTTTCAACTGTTTCAAAGACTAATGCATTTTTTTTAAATAAATATTTCAATTTAAATAAACATACATTTAATTTTTTATACTTTTTTTACAACACAAAAACAACTTATGAGCCAGGTAAAACGAAGTATTGCTAATAGTTAAAACAAATAAAGAAAGTTCGCTACCTATTGATGAATATTAATTTCTTCCGTGATTGCCTTCTTGCTCTGAAGAGAAAACGGCTGTTTTGTATATTTTAAAGCAGATTTTGCTAGTCATCTAAAAGCATGTCTTTCCTACTATATATAGATGACAGATGTTAAAATAAAGGTATTTATGCATTTTCAAATGAAGTTTACCTTATTGCTAATTAACTTTCTGGTGTAGTTTTTAAATAATAACTATTTTACTAAATATGAAGTACAAAAAAATTTAGACATAAAAATAATATTTTCAATGGGCAAAGCATAACAATTCGGGAGAATGATCTACTTGAAAAAATAAATTGAACTTTTAAGTTATTAATATAATAAAGAAAGAAAAAATACGACTCACATTTTTAAACTGAAATTTGCAAATACAAGTGACTTGATAATGGTACTGCTTCATTCCAGTTTAAAATTTATAATAAACCAAATTTCATTCGAAATTACATTATTTCTTTTATGTTCAAAGAATAGAAAACAAAAACAAACATGAAATATAATAAGAAACACACAAGCAAATAAAGAACTCTCATAAGTAAATGAGGTCATAATTCACCTTTACTAACCTAAATTTTTTAACATCAGTTTCATAATAAGTTTCCACAGTATCCAGTAACAAACGAACTTGGAAAGCTATTGATTCTAGAAAGGCTCTAACAATATGATTCTTACATGTTTGTACTTTTAAACCAATCAGTGATGATATATTTCCATTTCGTTGACCAGAGCACTGGAAAAAAAATCCTAAAATAAATGCTTTTTTCCAAATATCTGCCATTTGTATTAAAATACTAATGCATTGAAATTATTAAAAATAAAAGTGGTTATTCTGCAATCTAATCTATCTAAATTACAATTACTCAATGGAAGGAAAGATGATTTGATTTCTAAAAAAGAAACAGTTTTAAAATTCTCTGACACATTTGAAAAGAAATTTTTCAAAAACACCACATAAAGATATAAAAAATGAAACTTCTCAAATGTATTACTATTATTCGAAAGAATGCTAGCTAAATAAAATATACCTAGCTAAAAGGTAAATTATTACCCTTTTTATCATTTAAGATTGCTATTGAAATGAGTTCAAGTTGCTTTCAAAACGGAAAGGTAGCACAATACAAAATATAAAGTACATAATAAAGCAGCAATGAAAAATACATTTGGAATACAATAAAATGCACTTACTAAAGAAGAGCAAGAACTTGGCAAGAAATAAACATCACCAGTATCTACATAAAAAATAATTAAAAAATAAAGTTCGTTGAATAAATATCCATTCATAATAAAAAGTTTAATGATACAAAGGAGACAAATTTGATTTGAAACATTGAGAATTAAAACTGAAGATTTCAGCAATTTATATAATCGCAGTTTTGTAATCAAGATATCAAGATTTGAACTTTAAAAATATCTGTCGTAGTTAATTGAATATATGATAAAATTACAAGAACTAACACAAAAAATCCAATAAAGAGAAAACAATTTCAAGTATAGAAGGCAAATACAGGCGTTAAAATCTCAAAATTGCTCTGAATAAAAATTACAGTTTGATATAAAACAAATTACTACTAAGTTTGTAATAATTATAGTTGCAGCCATAACAAAGTCTTCATTCAAGATACTGCACGATAAAGAAATTCTTCGAAATCACATTTCAATTAATTTTTACCAAGACCAGGAAATCTGGATATTCCTAATGGAAACAATCATTTTTAATCTTGAAAAATTTGTATACAGGATGAATTTTATCAATTCTGACAAACGAAAGAGGGGCATAGAAGAGGCCGTGCGGATCATAAAACACTATAGCAACCTTGGCCCATCTCCAACCGTTTGCTAGTTACGACAAATATACTGAATTTGCCCAAAATTGTAAAAATAAATATATAAATAAATAAATTTAAAAAAACCGGGTGCATTGTCACGCAAAGTAAGCACATATTATGAAAGAACTCTTTAAATCCTTTAAGTTGACTCCAGATTAATGAAAATACATTGATTTACAGTCGAGTAATAAGTGTGGAAACATTGACGAAATTCAAAATCGAAATGTTGTCAAAATTTTAAATTATGAATTCCGAAAAAACAGTACACGCTACAATTTTTAAAATTTACCAAAAACTTGTCCACACCATCGGCTTTCCAATGAGTCCACCATAAACCATAAAAATATTTCATTTCAAGAAAATCCCTTTGTTGGCAACACATGCCTGAAATCGTTCGTCAAAAAAGAAACTTAAGACGGGTCATTGCCACTCCAGGATTTTAATTTCCTCTTTACCTTCATCCTGGTATCGAATTAGGAACCAGTTAGGAACAAGAAGAAAAAAAAAAGGCTTAAAGAAAAATAAGTTAAAAAAATTTATTAAGAATGGCAAAAAAGTACTGTGACTTTTACCAAAAGAAATTGCAAAAATACAAAATGTTGAATTTAAAACTGTTTAATGAATTTAAAGCTGCTGCTCAAATTGGTTGCCGCCACATCTAATACACGCTCTTGATCTTTTCCGAATGGATTTAATAGTTTTCTTTAATAATAGTTCATCCTTAAGAAAATCTCATAGAGTTTTTATGTCTTTAAACCCTGGCGACTTCTGCACAGTTCTTGCTTCAGAAAACCTCAAACAGAGGAGTTCACTGGAGTCAAATATGGCGATCTAGGTGTCCAAAAAATTGGCTTCTACAACCAATCCATCGTGGATAATGCTTATTTAAGAAGTTCTGAACAGCCATTGAAAAAGGTGTAAATGATCCCATTTCGTTGGAGAATGACTTCCCATCGTTTGGGTGCGGGAATGATATCAAATAATCCATCCATGAAAAACATGCGGACCAATTAAACAATCGTCGATAACCCCAAGCGAAACACTTAAACAGAATTGTGTCTGGAACGAAGAGTTTCGTGCTAAATGCGGAATTTGTTGCACGTAATGATAATAAGCCAAATAAGCTAACTGAAATGCCATCTCGAGTAAAAAGTGACTCACCTGTCCACAGTATCATTCTCAGGAAAGGCCTTTCTTCAATATTTCTTAACAACAGTTAACGGCAAAATGTTACACGCTTTTGGAAGTCTGAACTCCGTAATTCTTGTACTTCTGTAAAATGGCATGATCGATATTCATTTTCGTGCAAGATTTTCATCACTGTAAAGATATTCTTTCTCAGTTCCCCGAAAGTTACCATTACAAAATTCGTACACAAAATGAATACTACATACTCTTCGTTTGTAAAACGAGACATACCGTTAAGAAGCAAGTAATAATAAGCATAACGTGAAAAAAAAATCGGGCGAGCTAAAGCAATAGCAATAACAAACATCTAAAAGGATGACAAGATAATGATGCAATTAGTGGATTGTCTTGCCTTTTGTACCTGTGTGTGTGATATGCACATAGGTAGATTAAAACACATCTGCACATACGAAAAAGCTAATAACAGCGGATTGGCGTACATTCCACTTATCCGTAATTGTTTTGTTTTGTTTTTTGGCAAATTTTTGTCGAATATATCTTTCAATGAACACTGATTTCCATGATGCATTGCCAACAAGACTTAATTTCTCCTGAAACAAAATTCTTATATGGTTTATGGTGTGTTTATTCGAAAGTTTTTGGTATGGGCAAGTTTTTTGGTAAATTTGACAAATTGTAGCTTGTACCATATTTTTTTTTAAATTCAGAATCAAAAATTTTGGCGACATTTTGAATTTCGCAAACGTTTCTGCGCTTTTTACTCGGCCGTAAATCCATATATTTTCATGCAAC
>JAPMOR010085606.1:21880-155750 GCA_026543865.1 Argiope aurantia | reverse complement strand
TTTATTTAGATTTTTTTATGCTTTTGAGCAAACTCAATATATTCGCCCTAACTCGCAAACGGTTAGAGAAGGGACAGGGTTATTATAGTCTTTTATGATCCTCATGGGCTCTTCTATCGCCTTCTTTCCTTTGTCAGAATTGATTAAACTCACCTTACATACAACTTTTATCTGCAATTAATCACCGTAAAAGACTGGCTATTATTTAAACTGTTGAGAATTTCTCAGTAACAAATTCATGAAAAAAATATTGCACATGATTTGTGATACTTTTTACAGTAAAACAACCAATTTTTAGATATGACACTAGATATAAAAAAAACTCATGTAAAAGTAGCAGCATAACCTATCATAATCTACTTTTCAAAACTAGCAATTTAAATTATATTAATGAACAAATCTTTTAAATTGAATCTAATTAACAAAAGCTTTTACCACATTTCCTTTCACCACACATTTTACGTAAACTAACATAAAGATAACCAAAAAAATGTTTAAAAAGCATTAAACTTAGATAAGACTACATTATTTTTACTATTTATTTACATATGAGAGTTAAGTACATCATTTACCAAAATGTAAACATCAATCTACAGAAATAAATTCCTACAAATAATGTAGTCAAAATATTGATAAATATTTCAAATTTTATTAGCGAATTCTGGTTATTATACCACTATTAAATTAGAGTATAGCATTAACATCCCAAAGAATGTCCCTTAACACATTATACAGCAAAACTCTTTCACTTTTTCAAAGAAATTACATTGAATTGAGAACAGAAATGAAATATGAAAGAGAACAAGCACCTAATTTTTTTTAATTACAGTGAATCGTATTTTCAATAACAAAAATTATTTTTGTGGACATAGTAAATTTTACAGCAGTCAGTGGAACAATCAAAACTTTAATTCTCACAACTTAGAAACAAATAAAAAAATACAAATGCCTCAAAAAAAAAAAGGAACAATGGCAATGGTAACTATTTGTATCCTACCAATCTGCATTTTACCTATAAGGTATTTCAACAGAAATATGTTAAAGAAATAAAATGCTCTCGTTGTATACAGTAATATATTCTGGGAATATTTATTACTATCATGAAGATTCTAAAATATGGGATATTAACCTTAGCCGCTATAACACATTTCAATGCTACTAAAAATGCTAAAACTCTTAAAGAATATCTTCCAATCAGATAGGCTTTTTCCCCCCTACTTCTTAAAATTGTATATTTATAAAAAAAATAATGAAACTATTTAAATAAAAGAAAGTAATAACTGCAAGATTAATCCATAATGCTTAGCAATTCTCAGTAAACTAAATTCACTTTCACAGTGAGCTCCAACAGAAAAGCAAATACTTTTCTAATATCCCTATATTTTATAAAATTAGGATTTTCCTCATTGACATTTCTGTCGTTTCTATACATGACAAGGATGCCTGCTTTTAATATTACAAAATGATACTGTAATATTTTGCACAATGGGAGAGTATTATTCTTATCCAATAAGGTATTTTAACTAGATCGGAAATATTATATAAATGTGATCAATTATTTTTAAAATCATACATTTGTAACTCATCCATAAAGCAATTTTTAAATCTTTAAAATTAGTGAAAAATTCATCCTGTACTCAAACTCAGAGTTGTGATTAATTTCTTCAGCTTTGGTAGGTCATTACTCGATCCCACGCATTCTTAATAAATACTATCGCAATCTGTAAGCTTTAGCATCTCGTCTACTTTCAAGGACATAAAACGCTATAATTTGTGAAACACCTGATATGTTATCTTACAGTGATAATCAATTCAAGTTTTGTCATCTTTATAATTCCATAAATGTGCATGCGCAAATTGTGATTATTGATATAATCAGCAAAAATTCCAGAAATAAATTGAATTGTAGAAAACTTTCAGAAATTTAGCATCCAATGATTTCATGCCAAGAGTATTGACATAGATTTCCCAAATGATTACATAACCATAATTGATCTTAAGAAATATTCTTTTACAACTTTATAAAACTATGTATAGAAAACTGCACAAACAGCAAAAAGGGATTCTTATTCAACTCTAAAAACAAGTAGCATAGATATTCTTCTGATACGAAGAAAGAAAATAACAAATTTTACATTTTAAATAATGCTTAAAATGTATGTTTCACCTTGATATATCTACGATTCAGTTGCTATAGTGTTGTCTTAAATATAATTTCCTTCCTTTATAAATATTTTTCTTTTGTGTCTGAATCGAAATGATCGTCGAAGGAAAACAACAAATGCAGTAATATTTAGTGTGAGAATTTAAAATCAGTTTCCTTCATTTATAAAAATAAGTGTGTGTGTGTGTATTATATATATGTAATGATATTTTAACTCTAATTTCAATTTAATTAATTTTCAAGGTTTTATCTTAATTTAGCCCATAGTAACTTTATTCAAAAATATTCTCTTATTTCGTGATCCAATTCCACTGTCTCTACTTAATTAATTCAAGAGAAGCATTGTTAAATTGCAGAATCAAGTCTAACTTTCCCACACTCTGCGTGAAGAGGCAAAATACCGCTGATGAGGCAAATTCTTTTTTAAAATCTCCCTGTGTTTCCCCTGCTTTCTCCGCGCGTGTAACGAAAATCCCTATCGAAATCTCGTAATATATTAGCATTATGAAGAAATGTTTTCCCTATCAAAATCATAGGTTATATAAGACCAGGGATAAAATGTCCAAGAGCTTTTTCCTCATTCCTTTTCTGTGTCGTTCTGTGTGCTCATCGCTTGTACATATGCCTGCTTCTTAAAAATGAAATAAAACGACTTCACGAAATAGCAAGTCTCTTCACTGTCTTCAAACTGCATTCTGCTTCACATAAAATAATGCTTACATATTATATATATATATATATAAAAGAAAGTGAAAAATGAAACGATTCAAGACACGTGTAACTAAAATAATGAAAATTGCAAAATACCTGATACTGATTCGGCAATTGAACACGATTTGGCTGGATGATCAAAGAAACCTAATAAATAAATAAAACCAAAAAGGTTTCTGAAATAAACATGTTAAAAAACACAAATGTGTGGGAAAATAATTTCTAACATCGTAAATAAATTTTAAAACAGAAAGTAGTTAATTTTTAAACAATTTAAAATCACACAAAATAATATAAATTTAACACAGAAATTTTCTCTTCTAAAATATCTTAAGTGTGATTGAGATTTTATTAATTTAAATTTCCGAAATGGAAGACGGTATACCAATGCAGCGTCATTCACAAGTATTTCTAAATGTCTCAGATCGACCAGGTACTTTTGGCATTCGTCATCAGATTCTTAAGCAACATCAATAATGTTTTTTTAGACACAAAATAATTTAAATGAATTTAATGGTAGCAATTTAAAATATAAATATACATTTCAATTTTTGGAATCATCAAGAACGGAGAAAATATTATTTCTATGCATTTAAAAAATGCAAGGGAAAACTAAAATTTTAATTTAAATATTATCAATCAATTTTTTTTTTCGTGCTTTGAAATAGAAAAATAATGTAGTTATTTCAAAATTTTGAATTACTTTTCTAGAAATCCTGTGCTAATATTGTAAATAGATTAAGCATAGAAAGAAAATATTTGAGTATTACAATAATTGAGAAATATGTAATTTCTTTACAGCTCCTCATTTAAGAAGTAGGAAACAATATGCTATAAAACAGAATAAGTTATGATTTGCAGTGCTGTAAGTGTCAACAAAAGACGATATCACAACTTAAAAAAACATTGCACCCAAAAATTTAATGTATATAAATATGATTATTAGCATATATGATTATCATTATACTCAATCCAGAATAAATTTATTATTCAAGTATTCTTCTCTCTCAACAATTTCTAAAGCCTTTTTAAGAAGTTTGAAAATTTTTTTTAAGAAATAAGAAATTCTTTATATTGGCAATTTTCTGAGTTTTTTAAATGCGGGATACTTGGGTGTATAAATAATATTCAGAGACAAACTGAAGCTACTATGATCATAAAGAAAAGAGTACAAAATTTTCATGAGACTGTTGCTTACAATATTATTTTTTTTAATACAGGCAAAACACTCAGACATAATATCAGTAAAAAAGACCAATAACACTTCTCTAATTTTTTTTTTATTCAGGTCATATGTTTCAGCACTTAAGGAACTAATGTTATTCAACAGCATCTTGCTCAGGAGATAAAATTTTAGACAAGAAAACTCTTCAACCTTTTTCCAGTAGTTGTTTTAGAATTGTTTGGATCTTAATTATAATTTTGATAAGCTAAATAATAATTCTACAATATTTTCAATGATATTTGGAACTCACTATTAATCGACGATCCAGCTTATATAATATTCAATTATGAATGTTTTATCTGCAATTCACTGTCACTTTTTATTTAAGTTAAATCATTTCTCTTCAATTAAATTTGATATGAATTAACGGAAATAAAGAAATTTTCACATTAATCAGAAATTTAAAATTTTATGAAGATATCCTTTAAAAATCACTGCTTAATAACTCTAAGAGCAATTTTTATAATCTGCTTTTAAAATATACGAATATATATATAAAGTTTGTAATCAATATGGGAAAGAAAGCATTAATCAGCAAACTTCATATTCAGGATTATTTGATTAATATAAAATTCTATTTTGAAAAATAAATATTTTTCATCAAATTTCGCCATATCGTTTTCGAAAAAAGAAATATAAAATTAAAATACTGTCAAAGCATATAAGCACACATAAAAAATATATGTTAAAAAATTCATAATCAAGTTTTAGTACATTGTAAATCTAAAAAACCTTAACGTATGTGGTACAGAAATCGCTCTTCTTACTTATTGTCAAATGGCAAAAATCAAATATAAACAACCCATAGTATGAATTTCAGACTACTTCATGGAATGTTTTACAGCTGCACTGAATTCGACATTTCGCTTAGGTAATAAATGGAGGTGCAAAATATTACTAGAAATGTTCTGGAGAATATTCGTCGTGTCACTGAAAAGTTCATTCAATCAGAGACAAAAAGATATAAAAGAAATAGAGAAATATATTTCAAACAGAAAGCTTAATAGGAAGCAAAAATAGACTTAATCGCCGCAAATGGGTAATCGCTATTACTTGACTTCAAAAATTGATGTTCATATTTAATAAAAATGGTGTTCGTATTAATGGAATTAAAACGAAATCATCAAAATATTCAAATGCATGCTTTTGCCAATTATGAACTCCATAGTCAGATTTTGACTTCCTCTTTTATTTCCTATATATGCAGTTTTTAATTTGCAGTAAATCAATTCAATTGAACTCATGCTTTTCAGTTGTATCAAATAACAAGGTGATTTTCTTTAAATACTTATATATGCATTCGATATTAATCATTTAACAACTTAAAAAGCCAATAATCGGAGCGAACAAGCTGGTCGCCAAAGGTGGATAGTATAAATGAATGTTTTATAATGTAATCTTATAATCGTATACCTATTCATTTTGTTTCTAAGTTCAAGTCAACGTTAGCAAAAGAAAATCTTAAAGATTTTCTGATTAAACAAAGAAAATAGCACACAAAAGTAATATAAAAGATAAAACTGAAATGTAATTCATGTTTTACGTCAAGACAAATCAAAAGTTTTTACTTTACGCTTTCTATTTGTAAAATTCGAATATTTGCAGCAAAATATAAATAGTTAAAATAGTAATACAAATTTTCATTAAAAAACTTAAATAATAAAAAGCAAGCATTTTTTTATTCAATATAAAAAATATAATTCAATATTAAATTCAATAATTATTCAATATTCAATATTTATTAATTATTAAATTCAATAAAAAAATTAATTTGATTCAATATAAAAATGTATATAATTTTCTTTTTCATAATCATTTTATTGATGTCAAATTTTGCGACTCAGAAAGTTCGATTCCCTACATATCAGTATCACACTTAAATCCCTTCCCCCTTCCAAATCATGATCAACAAGTCACTGAAAATAATACTGGCAAAGCTCGATTATCTGCTGCTGATGTTGATTGTTACTACACGCAAAGAATTTCAGCAAAATCGCTCCTCTGAAAATTTCACTCTTCGGTAAAATTTTAAAATGAAAATATCTCCATAAACAACATTCAAAAAATCATTTTTTAGATGTTGTAAAAATTTAGTAAACTCTTAAAAAGCAAAGTATGTAGTTAATTTAGGAAAGAATAGGTGCAAGCTTCACAAAAACTACAAAATATAACTATCAAAATATTTATCACTACTTTTTGTTAAATTTTATTAAAGCAATTTCGACTCAATCTTTCGTGTAAATATTTCAAGTGCCGATAAATGAAGCGCTAACATTAAAAATACATGTAGAAACGTCCACCAACATCAGTGAATGCATGCAAGAGTGGAATAAAAAATCATCACTGCCATCGCGATTCACAATATTATTATTGCACAAGAGTGGAAAAAGTTTAAGAAATACTTACCTAAATTTTGTGCTACAGATAAAACGGCGCCAACATCATGAAAGCCACATTCTAAAATATATGTAGTTTTTGCAGATATAGTCCATCCAACTAATGTATAAATACCTACATAAATACAAATGAATAATTCGCTTGATCGAAGAAGATAAACATTTAAAATACATAAAGATTTTTTTAAATTCTATACTTCAGAAACTTTTTGTTTATTTGAATGTTAAGAAAAGAAAATCGAAATTAAAGAATAATTAAATAATTTAAAATAAAATAAAATAAATATTACTAAATAACAATTATACTAACATTAAAAGAATATAACAAAGTTTAAAAAGCAAATAAAAAGCACAGAAAAAATTAAAATTACAAAAACTTTCAGTTTTTATTAATCTGGTCGTTTTCACACACACAAAAGGAATGCAATAACACAAAAAGATAAACTAAGACAATGATTTGAAGCAGAGTAATATTTAAGAATGATATCTTATTGACTTAAAAGCGGATATTTTATGGTTTTAAATCATAAAAACATACTCAAAAAAACGTACATTAAGAAATCTTCCAGAATTTTAAATTCGAATTAGATCAAATGAAATTAAACAAAGAGTAAATTTTTCATACAATAAAAAAAACTACAAATCTGAATAATTTAGGAAAGTGACTATGTTGACTACTACATGGCAGGGCGCTAAAACTTTTATTTATAAAAGTGAGCGAATTACCTCTTTCTCAGATAAAATAATGGATAAGAATATTTCATAGCTCCATTTACAGAGAGAACAGTTAACAATGCATGTTACCGCATAAGCAAACAACAGAAACAAACTTCAAGAAACATCGCTAATAAGAAATCCATATAGTGAAGTAAAATTATGAATGAGCAAAGGAAATTCGCTAAATATTTCATATAAAATTCTAAAATCCTAAAAAAATAACAAGAACGAATATAAGAAAAATCTAAAAACCAACTCAAATCAGTGACAACTGTAAGAATAAATATCCAATTGAAAAACTCAATTTATTGTTGTTCTCATGTCTATGGATTAGCAGCAAAATAATAATTAAAAACACCCAATACACTTCAAAATATATATTATATTTATGATCACAGCTTTACTTTACACTGCATATATCTTTATTGTGACTTGATAACCATTTTTGCTTTTGAGAGAATAAAACAAAAACTTTCATTCTCCATATTTGCACCGACACAAAACAAGCACAATGAAACCAATGTTGATGGGAAATATATACAAGCGAAAACACTCGCGTAAAAAATATAAAGATTGTTAACAACAATTTTAGCGTTCTAACAGTGATCAGACAGCTACACAAAACATTCAGAACAACCTACAGTAACAGACAGTAACCTAACGTAAATCAAAAATATATGAATATATGCCACTTGTGAGAAGAATCAATACAAAATAAATTCATACCATTGCTTGCCACTACAGGTTCAGAACCAGTATTGATGTTTAAAAACGTTCCAGTACCCATTGTACAGTTTATATCATCCTTTCTAAAACAGCCTGATCCAAATAGAGATGCTTGTTGATCACCAACCTAAAATAAATATTTTATTCATTTTCATATTAAATATATTTTATTTATACAGGGTTATCCAAAGAGCTGTTTTCAAATTTTATGTGTTCGTCAGCCAGACCATGACCTTTTATACCGGAACCTGCGTCCACAAACGGGACCCTGATAGTCAGAGACTGCCACTATTTGCAGGTATATTAAAAAACACAGGCTAAAATTATCTCAAGTGAGACTACTGCAATAAAAAGATTATCCTCCCCCCGGAACATGGAATTGGCAAATATGTTTCATGTTTATGGCGCCATGAGTAGAAATACAAGAGTAGCGGTGTGCATGACCCAACAGTTTTTCCGAGATGTCTTTAGAAAATTACAAAGCCCATTTCAAAAAAATGTGCAGGGATACATTGATATGACTATTATCATCGTTGAATTAACAGAAATGAACCAATAAAATGACCACCCCTATCTCATCCCCATGGATTTCTGGAGATAAACAAAGTGCGTGATAAATAATATATATGTAACATCACACATCGATAATGTCACTAAAATCATGGAACAGGCAGTGCATAAATGCACCACACTTGTTCAATTTTAGCAAGTCTATGAATTCGTATATAGATATAAGGAAGCTCACATTTTGGCGGATGGAAAAAATTTCGAACTCCTGTGATGTAGCCAAAATTTTTTTCTCTATACATAATCGATTATATATTGATGTAGCACTGCAATCTTTTATTTTTGGAATACAATCTTCTAGTAAAAAAAAAAAAAAAAAAAAAAAACCTTGTCTATTGTGGTTTGACAAACGAGGATGTTAAATTTGTAAACGTTTCTGGACACTCTAAATAACTGTCTTAAATACTTTAATACTCTATAAAAAATTTCCATCAATATTAGGGAGGAAAAAAGCATGGATATTTTTCATATTCTTTTCATTACAGCAAACAATTCCACAAACACAATAATTTATAGCATCTAATTGCAATCCGGAACAGTTATCTATGATTGATATCAATATCAGCAAAAATAAGAAGAGGAAATCTGTGTAGACTTAAGCAACTGCATGAGTAGTGTAGGTGAATACCCAAAATTTTGAACACTTGTCTACAGTCACACTCAGTAACATCTGAATAAAAAATAATTATTATAAACATCACACTGAATGCTTTGCATTTTGAAGCATGTAACTAAATCGGTGCGGAAAAGAACAGGGTAAGTCTTAAATTCTCAATTCAAGATAATCAGGTATTAAATTTGGTGTGTGAATGAGTGACCTACTTTGGAATGAATGTGGATTTAGCCTAGTTTTTTTTTTTTATCAGAACAGAAATCAATTAAACTTTAACATTACATATTTATTTAAGAAAACATTTCAAGTTAGAAAAACAGAATGATTATTGAAGCATCTGGCATGAACAAATATTTTTGATGATATGTTGTCAGAATATTTTATTACTCCTAATTCATTAGGAATGTTAGTCATCTGAATATCCTAAGTCAAAAGAAATTAATTTGTAACACTAGACAAGAAATAATAAATAGAATAAAATCCCCAAAACACACAAATTTAAAATATACATCAGCAAAAAAGATTAGGGGAAGAATATAGGTTTACAAACAAAATCATCAGTAACAATTAAAAGGCTTAAATATTTCCAATAAAAACATGATTTGCAAAAGTAAATAAATATGCCAACTAAATGCATCACAGAAGCAAAAATTTCATTTTAAAACATCCTACTGCGTGTTATTTATTTTATGATAAATCAGAATTTAATTTTATTAAGTTATATAGTGGACAGATATTGTTATTTCGATCCATGATCAGATGACAAGGATAGCACCTAAACCAACAAATCCTTCACAAACTTCCACTATACGCCAGATAAAAATTTGTGAACTTTAACGTTGAATTTAATATTCATCAGACCCACATGCCCGGGTAACGTTTGCCAGAATCGAGGTACGAATTTGGAAACTTCTAGCAGCAAAGCGAGTCCTTATCACCAAGGCAATGCCGCCAATGATGGTATTAAGGAGAGGAAAAGAAAACTTATACATGTTTATCAAAACATTGTTTTTTAATGCAAAAAATGTATTAATAAAAAAACTTACCACAGCAAAAATAGGAAAAGCTGCTCCAAATATTTCAGGTAATACTTGACCATAATTATCGCTAAATTAACAAAAAGCAAGTGATATTAAAATTGTTTTTAAAAAAACTCATTGATAAGATTTTCATTTTAAATTAAGATTACAGAAAATCGACGCTAAATATAATTAATAAAACATCTGCTTGCTTTTACGAACAGTGAAATGTGTTCGCTTTCAATTAACATAAATAACGAATAATAATAATCATAAATAATAAAATATAATTTCAAAGCAAATTTACAATTATATCACAGAAATATACAGACTAAGAAATGAATAAATACATAAAAAGGTATACAAAAATTACTTTTCATTTTATTTCCTCCTTCTAAAATTTTTCTTAAATATATTAGAAAAGTTCTCTACTTTAACTTAAAATTTAATATTGGTAAATTTTAGTTAAATAATAAATATAAGATATAAAAGGAAAAACAGCACTTTCTAAAATAGATTTAAAAATACTGTTTACTTGTAAATAAAATTGCCATTAACTTCCGATTTATTTAATATTTCACTAAAATGTTTTAAATCAACTGCAATAAATAAATAAAAATTCCTAGAATAAAATTTTGTGAAATTCAAATGACTGAAAATGATTTATTACAGTATAACTGAAAACGCATAATTTAAATCTTACATAAAAATCACTTATCACTTGATCACTTATTAAAATCACAAACTAGAGTTCAACTAGTAAATAACTGTAGTCCGAAACTAAAGAATGCATTTATTTTCATGCTTCTAATTTTTACAGTTCTAAGTAATATCTAACAAATTCTCTGATAATTCTAAAAGAAATTTGAAAGATGATCTTGAAAGCTAGCTCCAAACTCTTGCCATGTAGTTTTGCTGCTTTGTCAGTCTAACATCACTCCATAATTAATATTAAAATTTAAAGAAATTAAAATATGAATCAATAAATCTAAAAAAATAACTTCTGCACAGTCGAAGTTGGAACATTACAATGTTATCTATATATTTGAAACAACTAGCAAAACCAAATAACTGGATTTTCAGCATCAACCATTGAATCGATTTCGCCACTTTTGATTTTACATGCAAGTCCATGATCCATAGATATACCATCAACAGGCACCTGTTCATCGCCACCCATCATTTTTAAGATAAAAACATATTTCAATGTATATTCTCTACAGGAAAAAATAACGAGACAGAGAATCCCAGAACTTTAACAACCACCCGATTATAACAATTTTTTTCATCACTCTGCAGGGACAAAGCATTACGAGCATGTTACACATAAGATTTAATTGAAATCATTCAAATGTAATATCGGCGAACCAGCTTACCGCCAAAGGTAATTAGTCTATACTATAACTAGCGACGCTCGTCAACTCAGAAAAGAAGATGTGCTGCAAAATATATTTCTTAGGAGAATAAATACAATTCAAATATTTTTTTAAATCAGCTTTACTTCTTAGTAATCCAAACTTTTAACTGCAATTACCTGAATTGTAATTTAGAAAATTACCGATTTATCCTTTTTTAAAGACTGAATTCTAAATAAAGAAAACGAATATGCAATAAATCTGGAGTATTTCAGTGAGGATAACATGAAAGTAAAACCAAAACCAAAAAAAGTGCGTATGAGGAAAGGAAAGAACAAAAAAGGCCAGTTTTGAATATATGGAGGGAAAAGCATAAAAGTTGACCAGGCACTTCCCAGTCTATGCTTTCCAGAGCTAATCTATATGCAGATCCAACCAATGTCTCTCATACTTGATGATTCATTTCCTATCCATTTTTATTATTATTATTCCTTTTTACATTTTCGATGATAATCTCTCATAGCAAAAAAAAAAAAAAAAAAACACAAGTTTCTAAAATAATTTCAGGTGGTGTTGCTGCTCTGTAGCCCTAATGGATGAACAGCCACAGATAATAATGGACTTCAAGTAGAACAACTGTTCAATTCAACACTTTTCATACATCAAAAATAAAAACATTTCGATTGGAAATGCTCAAAAACAGACACAAAATAATCAATTGCAGGATAGATGGAATATATAAAGAAAGAGTCAGCCTTTTATAACAAAATTCATAAAAAGGTAGCTATTACATCAAAATACCATTAACGGAAATAAACTAATAAAAGATAATTTTATTTTCAAAAGTCATATTCATACAAGAAAAATGTCGATTCCTAAATAACGTAATAGCTACCACAGCAATGAAAACCGACCATTATTTTGACATTTCAAAACACTGCAGATTTTCATATTTTAAAAACACTTGTTAAGAAGCATAAATAACTATTAGAGTAAAAAAGATAACACAAAGTATGGCATTAAGCATGTTTCGATTACACTACATTAAGTAAATGAGAAAACTGAAGTTCACTGGTAAAATCTATATTCTTAAAATACTAACATTGATATGAAATAACTTCACATTAAAGATCAAATTC
The DNA here is from genome assembly GCA_026543865.1 of Argiope aurantia. Classification (NCBI taxonomy): domain Eukaryota; kingdom Metazoa; phylum Arthropoda; class Arachnida; order Araneae; family Araneidae; genus Argiope; species Argiope aurantia. Next base: position 143,118 of record JAPMOR010085606.1, on the reverse strand, counting down.
AATATTATGAATGCTTACCAAGTATTTTTAACTTCAGGCAGAATATTTCTAGGAATACTGCATGCATTTAATACCATTTTAGACCAATCCATCTGAAAAATAAATAGGGTAAAAGCGAAAAATCACATCTCCGAAATGAGAACCATTTTCTTTCATTCAATTTATATATTATATTGTAAACATAATTTTGCAGATTCACAGCCGAAAAGAATAAACTTTTCAAATACAATTCAGTTTATTTCATCACGGGAGGCATATTTTATACACAAGGAAGAACGTTGATAAAGAGACACATTTGTTTGCATCCCGGCACAAGAACAAATATGTAGGAAATTTTTCCCTTTAGTGATTTTACTAAGAGACTTCAGCTAGGGATTTCTTTAACACATGAAGATTTAAAAAAGGGAATCTTGTGTATCTTTGAAAGGAATGCGAAGGTCTTTTAAGTAGGCAGGAAAGGATTATGTTTCATTCACTCTGTTGTGACTGTGAGAAATTGCAATAGTCATGAAATTATCTTCCCCTATAGTAACTTTAATATTTAGAAAAAATGGCTTTCATTTATGAGCATGTTTCCCACTCTTATTGAAGGAGGAAAAAATTAGAGATTTCAAAAAGCTTTTAAATTAAATTCAAAGATCCTACAATTGCATGTTTTAAACACAAAAATGCAAATGGTAAATTTAAATAAAATATTTTCACTATTAACGTTTAAATACAGCATTTTCTTGCTCACCATTACTAGATGCTTAAGTGAGGAGCACTATATGCACCCATTACTCTCATGCTGTAATTAATAAGCCTAAACTTACAATCCAAAATGAATTTTAAGATCACAATGCAAACGCCTTTACCACTAACCAACAAAAGTCTACCACTAGATGGTAATTTCATACAAAATACTACTGGGTATTCACTTCACAAACACATTCACGTTTTAAATTAAACAAAATCTTTTTTTTTAATTCACAAGAATCTCTAACCATACTTTTATAAAATACTTGACAGAATGAAGAAAAACGTATGAAATACACCAAACCTTTATTTATATTTAAACAAATAGCTAGCAAAGAGAGTAAATTGGAAATTCTCTATTCTATCCTCCCTTTTTTTTCGTTCAATTTAAAATCAAATGTTTTATAACTTATGTTTTTCTTTTAGGTTTTCGACCCCAACAATTTCGTGTAAGAAAATTTCCTATCAATTATGATTTGATCATAGGATAGTATTATCAGAATCTTAATTACCTCTTATAGCTTCTGATATGATTTTGACCTTACAAATACCTAGATAAAAACTCATCATACCCTTTTTTCATACTTCAGAGTCCACTAATTCTAATGTATCTCAAGCCACATAATAATAATAAAACTTAAAATCTATTAAAATAGCTCACTTTATTTATTTATTTATTTTTTGGTAATCCCTTGCAATTTATAAGAACAGAAAGAATAGCATTTAGCTTGTTATAGCAGGAAAGAATTAGTTTGACATGTTCAACTAATCGTTAGAACATAGTTGGGAAGGACTTATAAACTCTAAGACTGAAGTTATTGTAAAATCCAAATATGTTCAAAATCTTTAAATTGTTTTTTTACGAAATTTTTCTCCAATTAGTGATCTTTTTTTAAGCATTCTGCCACTATTAAATCCCAAACTAAATTTTTATCCTTGTTTAAAACATCGAACTAATTATATCAAAAAAATTAATGCTATTTAAAATCGTTAGGCCTTCAAGAACATCACTGAATGTTTTCAAACAACCAATGACCATCTTTTTTTACGCAATGTTTCAAAAATAGCAAAAGTAGACTGTCTCTCTCGAATATTAAAAATGTCTGGAAACGACAAGAAACACTTTACTTTGACAGGTATGTTTGAAATTTGGCTACACTTTGCAACAATTTATACGATTCAGATTTTGGAGTCGGAAACTTGACCTTTTTACGCGTCTCTTGCAATGTTCATAGCAATGTGAAAATACCAAGTCGTCTAACACTACGATTGCGTTTAGTAGCAGCTGCATTCTCTAACCACTTGGTCAACCATTCTGAAAATTCTAAGTCTGGTGACATAGCAACACACAAGGAATATTGTTTGGAGCGCCATCTCCGGTCAGCATCAACTGTTGGGCTCGGCTACTTCATCTAGTCTGAAGTGGAAAAAGGTCTTGACTGAGGCTGGGACACAAGGAATATTGTTTGGAGCGCCGGCGCCCGCAGGGCGCCATCTCCGGTCGGCAACAACTGTTGGGCTCGGCTACTTCATCTAGTCTGGAGTGGGAAAAGGTCTTGACTGAGGCTGGGAGGAGGGGATCTTGGTTTAAGTAGTCTGGTCGGCGAGTGGCTATTGTCCAATGGGAGGCTTGCTGCTGTCGGCGAGGACGTCTTCGGTTGGCTGGAGGGTTGGGCTATGGCAGAGGTGTCTTCTGGGATACTTGGTGAGAGAAAAAATTCTAAGAGCCTGGTACAGTGGTTGTGAGGGGGATGGGGTGAGATATTTGCTATTGACTGCCAATAGGAAGAGCGAGATGGAACATGGAAATTTCAGATTTATTAAGAATTTATTGGGTTGATTTAAATATTGAAAGGGTTAAAGGGGTTAAGATTTTTTATTAGTGACGTATTTAAGTTGGTTTTGATTAGAGTAGGATGAGTCTGGGTCTTCTGGAATTTGGGTTGGGGGTGTAGTTTTCAATTTCTTGGATTGACATAGCAACAGCGGGCAAGGCAGTATATATATATATCGGGTGCCAGTCTCATGGGGACATCACGGAGGCAAAACCTTAGAGTGTTTATGTCATCTTTTAAAACCGATTATGATAAAGGGGGAAAATACAATATTTTGGGCAACGCCACTTACATTTGCTGAATGGCATAATGGTTTTGTCCCCAGATGCTAGATACGTTGTAGATTCCTTGACAACTATGATATAATCGTACTTTCTCCCCTTCTGTCTTTTTCGAAACTACACAAAGAAAAAAAGTTGGCGATTGACAGGGTTCCCATAACAACACTTTTTTCAGTTGATAAAATTCTCAATGCAAAACCATATCACAAACAGATTTTCTCTTCCCTCTCAAAGAATAATGGATGCACTCTTAGCCTATTTTAAAGGACTTTTCAAGAACTCAACGAAAATTTAAGTACTTTCCTGGGACCCCGAGTACAAGAAAATAATTTTACAGGCATCCGTATAAACAAAAATCAGGCAGTTTTTAAGAACCATAGGAACGCTAAGGAAATAACAATTTAGCGAAAATTTTAATATTTATATAAAAATTCCTACTTGGTATGCAGGGTACAAAGTATTAAAATCATTATTTCTTACAATAAAGCGCCCATCACAAGAGACTGAGGAATTTAGTAAGTATTGAAACAAAAATAATAATAGAAATGAAAAAAAGAATTGGAATAAACACAAATGTTTTTAACTAACGATATTAAATATTAACTGCACTAATTGTTAACTACGATCATTTCTGAATTATCAGAGACACACAAACACATTCAAGTGGAAAAATGCTTTCAAATGAAGAAAAGAATTTTATGTATTTTGAATCAATAAATGTAATGTAGTAAGATGTGAAGTCTAAATTTTTATACAGTTTTACAATCCTATTAGTCATAATTTAACAAATATTCTTTATATATTATTTCAAACAAAAAATGGTCCACTTTTCTGCAATCGAAATTGATTAAGTTATGAAGCTTTGAATATCACTATTCAAGACAAATTTTACATCTGCATTCCGAGATTTCAAGAATGCTTTTAAGGGCCCGTTTGCAAGTCGAAAATATTCATTAACTTATTAATAAGTTTAGATTTCTCTCGATTACTTGACATGAAGTATTAATACTGCTTTGGACATATTTTTAACATTAAATTATGTATTTAGAAGAAATTTAATATGCTTCATACTTTAATCGCACCATTTAACCCCTAATAGTACATAACTCAATTCATCGGTGGTGGTGGTGGTGGTGGGAATTTTGGAGAGAGGTATTAAGATAAAATGATCTTGAAACATAAGAATATAAAAATTCTGGAAATTAGATAAATAATTTGAGAAATTAAAGATGACAAATATACTTTATCAGCAATCATACATGACAAACTGGAAGTGCTAACCACACTTACCCCTGAGACTAAGAGTGAAATTATCGTTGAATGTTCACTAGTAAGTGTAATTAGCACTTAACTTTAAAGAAATTAAAGTAATTTTTTAGCATAAAACAATTAAACGTTTAAGAATTGAAGATAAAAGAAAAAAGCAAATTTTAACTGAATATTGCATCTTATGTAATTTCCACACAAAGGGTAATATTACAAAATAAATGAAAATTGCTGTGGTCGAATATAACCCGGCTTTGTTTGAGAAGCAAACTAAAAAATAAAAAATTACACCCTTTAAGAGTACAATACATTTAAAACGGAAGGAGTAAATATGAAAGATTAATAATAGGAGTTCTCGAATTTGAAGGAAACTCTGCTACAAACTTTGAAACATTCATTCAACCATTGGCATTGTGTTTTTGCTGCTGGTTAACCTTTCGAGGTACAGAACATAAAACTACTGAATTTCAGGTGGAAATTGATTAAATTGAATGAAATACGCAATAAGGAAATAAAAATAACAGTTTATTAATTTTTTCGTACATTTGCATACAAGTTAGGAGCTGGCTTTATTTGAAGCACCTGTAGTAAATCTTAACGGCATACACGGCTGAGAACAAATAAAAGGCTAGGTGGACTCAAAGGAAGTCACTATGCCTCAAAGGGTTAAGAAAGATTCCATTGCCCTTCTATCACCTTTCCCCATTTTGAATTATCAGTTTTATCAGAGAAACATATATTAGCATATATAACTGAAAATTGAAACACCAAAACAAACCTTAATAATGTCAAAAAATCCTGTAACGCAAGCATTAGAAGAATCTGTGGCATGCACTTTTCCACCAGTTAATTTCCAAACTAACCAAGAGTCAATAGTACCAAATAAAGCTTCATTTTGAAAAATTTTGTCTCGTACCTGAAATAAATAAAATCAAGTAATGCATAAATTTCACAATATTATCACGCAAAATAAAAATGGTACGCATAAAACTGTTGCACTTCTATAACATGTTTGTCCTTCAATGTATTTATTTTAAAAGCTTATACCAATGAAAATAACATTAGGATTCATAATAATAAGTGCAATCAAATATTTAGAATATCTTTTCTTGATTATAATCAAGTATTAAATAAAGCAATATACTACAACAATTTTCATTAGTATGAAAGTTCAAAATTTGCACAGTGCAACAAAAAAAATTGAAGTAAAAAAATCCACAATAATAATAATAAAAATACAGAACTGATTATATACAATAAAATTATTGAGATAATTAACATGAAGCAATGAAACTGTGGCATCTACAGAAAAAAAATCCAATCTTCAAAAATGTATCCTTAGGAAACTTGGTCAAAAAATTTATCAGAAAATTGGCAATTACTCAGAAATATCTGACAACTGAAATAATGGTGCTCATTTTGTTTATATACGCAAATATATCTGAATAGAAATTTCCATTCACTCAGTATTGTTCAAATAAAAAATAATAATAATTCAAATAAATTTCAAACTCTCCAGGTTAAAATAACTTCAAAACATTATATATTTCATTCAAAAGAAGTGAATAATTATTTTGAATAGTCGGAATTTTTTTAACGGAATTTTTTATGTATTCAGTTGATAGCATCAATACCTTTCTACTATAACTACAAAATAATCAAAACAAAAACTATGCACTTTTTCAAATTTAAAGTGCATTTTATTGTATTATTAAGTTTATATTTTGGAAATTTATGAATAGAGCTTGTAAGGTCTTTGACTATAATGATTCAGCAACAGCTAAGTAGTTATTAAGAAATACAACATTTAGGAATATTAAAAATAGTTCTCCCCCCTCTCCACACTTTCATAGGGAATTGTCACAAAATAGCAGAAAAATTCGCATGATGGAAATTACTTCTAACACATAAAAAGAAAATACTATCCATCTTAGGATAATATGCCGTGAATTATTTTCAAATCTTTGTTATGAGTTAAGTATTTTTAAAACAAAAAAATAAAAATAAACTTTATTTTCGGAAATTTATTTTTAACCTTAGCAAATAATTCTTAATCAGACAAACTTAAGAAGCAGAGTAACAATATTCAAATCATATTAACATAAAAGCAAATCATTGAAAGGCCTAATTTTACTCAGGCTCCTTTATGAGAAATGAAAATAGAATGGAATAAAAATGTATTTTGCAATGAAAACCTTCTGCAGTCTTCTAATGACTTCGAAAGAGTAACCAGATTTTGTCTTTGGAAGTTTGATTTCAAAAATATATATAAAAGAAATATAGTACATTGAGAACAATTTTCCTTTTCTATTTAGTATGAATGTTCATCACAAAACATTGGAACTCTATGCAATAATTACTGCAAAGTGAAAGGTATTTCATATTGCAAATTACTGGAATATTATAATTCGGATGTCTTATACACGCATTTTCAGACTGGTTAATTATGCCTGCAAAATGGCAAAATTAAGTAACGATGAAAATCTGCGAAATCAGTCCAATTGTTGAGTTTATGGACTCTATTTTGCAACATCTCTCAGATCTGGAAATGAAAGGAACAGAGAACCTTACTGACACATCGAGGAATCATGAACTGCCATACGAAATTAAAATTAGCAAAATCGGTACACTAGATAGTGATTCTGATTGGAAATTGCAATCATGGATATTCAAAATAGAGAACGAGAAATGAAGTAATGCTTTCGATATTTCTCTCAAAAATGGACGGTGGTTGAGAAAAGAACTATACTAATTCGATGTGAAATCCATGTAACCTTAAAATAGTATTAATTTAATATGAAATAAAAATTGGCGTAATCAGAACAGTATCCGGGGCTGGGAGAAATGATTCTTTGATTTTGCCAATTACTTTAAGAATATAAATGGTAGGCGAATAGCTAGTCACGAAAGGCGGCTAATAAAAAAATGATAGTAAAACATTCCGTTTTATAAACAATAATTATTCGAATATTTTAACAGTTTCAGACTACAACTTTCCTATCTATAAAAGTAGCAACATCACATGTTTCGGACACATATATTTTCAATCCATAGACTCACGAGCACAATAAATATGCATTCAATGGGAAAAAATTTTTGATCATATAGACAAGAAAAACTAATTACGAAAATGATTAAACCAGTCACCATCCACAAAGATCTTTTATAAGCCGGTCGGGGGGGGGGGAATCTGGAACTAATGTTAAGTCGATTTGTAGGGTCTCGAAACTAATTTTGTACAATTAATTTATTGTATATCCTTATTAATCACATTGCAGAAATTAGTGCAATAAGGGCTTCAAAAAATATGTGAAACTAATAAATAATTATTTTTATGAAGTTAACATTTCAATCACAAACGTAATAGTTAATAAAATCAAAAATATTTGCTATATAAATCAATACAAAACAGAGTTGACAATCCAATCTGGGAAAAAAAAAATCCTATATGTATGAACAGTATAAGAGGAAATGCACGACCAGCACTTATGTATTAGCTATAATAATTATTGTTATGTATATTCCTGTAGTTATAATAATGTGTGTGTGTGTGTGTGTGTGTGTGTGTGTGTGTGTGTGTGTAATGATATTTTAAACTCTGATTTCAATTCTTACAAAGTTTTATCTTAATTTAGCCCATAGTAAGTTCATTCTCTTATTCTTGATCTCTCTTATTATTTCTTGATCCAATTCCACTTTCTCTACTTAGTTAATTCAAGAGATGCTTTATAAAATTGCTGAATAGGCTAAACGCCGACACATTCTCACGTTCCGTGTGAAGGGCTAGAAAAATATCCAATAAGCACATTCTTTTTTAAAAGATCCCTGTATTTCCCTTACTTGTGATTGACATGCGTCAGAAATCCTCATCAGGATCTTAATATATTAGCACTGTAAAAAAATATTTTCCCTATCCATATCTCATGTTATATAAGACAAGGGATAACTTATTTCCCTCTTCTTCCCGACTTCTGCTTTTGTGTCGTGCTGTGGCGGACGTGCCTTGTCCACACCTTCTTGTAAATAATCATGCCTGCCTCCCATAAGAGAATAAAACGAACTTTAAAATACAAAGTCTCTTCGCTGTCTTCAAAACTACATTCTGCTTCACATAAAATAATGTTATATACATATATATATATATATATATATATATATATATATATATATATATATATACACACACACACCCTGAATGTACTGGTTATCATAATTGTAACCACCGAAATTTTATCAAGGAAAAATGAAAAGGATGGAAGTAACAATCAACACTAACTGAAGTAATAGTATATTAAATGAAAGTTTATATTTATTAAAAAAAACAATCTCTATTTATTGTCTAGTATTTAGCAAGACAAGATTTACGTGTTACAGGAGGGGGGGGAGAGTTGATCATTTACCTCGTGTTCTCTAATTTAAAGTCACACAAAATTAAGGACACAGGTAAAATAAAACACAAAATAACACAACATTTTGCCATCATGATACTAAACATTAAATGATTAATCAACAAAAAAAAAAATAAACATTATAAAGCAAAATATTTTTTCTTTCTTTTCACCAATTTATATATTTGAACATCAATTTTTGCAAATCGCCCAGTCATCAGCTTCATTTTTTTCTTTAGTAACAATTCAATTTTCAATGCTCCAGAAAAGTTGATGGCATCGTACACAGTTCTTAAATCAATTAAAGAATATTCTTACAGATTTTCAATAAACAGATCCTTGTTGATACTAAATCCACTTTCTACAGCTGCATTGAAATATGTCAATGCAAGAATTAATTTATGACTTCAAAAATCAGAAAATTTGAATCTCAAAACATTAGAAGAGAAATCATCTAAATGAATTTCTTCATCAAATTAATCAAATTGTTCTTTGTATTTTTATTTTTTTCAGGAAAATTTCAAACTAGATCATTGCACATTCTGAACATGTAGGAGACAGTTTTGCCGTGGAATAAAGAAATTGAAGCAAATCAACCACTCGCTTTTTACATAATATTGCATTGTTTTTCAATAAATGTGGATTTAAACAAGATACGGCTTTTAAAACATCAAAATGTGCAGACATGCCTTCATATATATCTTTTTTGTAGTATTCTTCACAAATATAAAACACTCTGCTAAAAAGTATCATTTCTCAATTTCTGGTCCACAAGTATTCAAACAGCTTGTATTCATTATTCCAATACCAGTATTTTTACTCCGCCTTGAAATTAATACTGATCTATGCAGAAGAAAAAGGAAATGGGTAGGAAAGAGATGAGCTTTTGCAGTTTAACAATCGGGAACGGTTTTGTTTTGTTCTTTGAGCTAAGGCTATGATCTTTTATTCTTGCAATGTTTAAAGAGATCGCTATTTTTTAGATAAAAAAAATTAAGATGCAAGAAATTTTCCATTTCTGGTACTTCCTATTTCTAAAAGACAAAACTTAATAACAAAATTTGATTTCATAAAATAAATCAAAGCAATCAATAATTTCTTGAAAAGATGTATTTAAATCTTTGCAACATTTGAGAAAACCATCTTCCATCAGTTAGTGAATATTATCAGAATGACATATTTAAAAAAAAAAAGAAAGAAAGAAAGAAAAGAAAAGAACTACATAATTTTCACGTTCACAATAAATTTTGAAATTTTTTTTACAAAGAATAATGGCATCACCAGTTAAGATTATAACTATATAGTTGTGAAATGTTTAAAAAAAAACCTCTTGATACTATTGAAATGTATATAAATTTCAATAAAAACAAAAAACAAAGGCCTTTTCGATATTTTAAAGCGGCTTGAGATATAGGTGAATGTTTTGTGATAGCTTTGAGTTCCTTTTTCTTATTTTTTCTTTTAGATTTGATATTTAAAAATTTAACTTCGGTCAACTAAATAAAGCAATTCATCACAAATATCATGCTTAATCGTCATTTCTCTTCCTATACTATATTTCCATAAATAAGTATGTAAAAAAATAGTATATTCCCAACTATTCGGTCTAAAGTGGCAGAAGGGCAGACTAGATAAGAATGAAACAGTTATATACCGCAATTATTTATAAGTGCACTTTCCAGCCCACCAATACCATTAAAAATATCCTTTTTAAATCAAAACCAGCACTTATTTTTTATTTATTTATTATTTTTACTTTTAAATACAAAACAGAATTTTATAAACGTTTGTTATATATATAAATTTATTTCAGGAGAAGGAAATTCTAGAATAAACATATGACATATTTTTTACACACAATAAATTCATACTGTCTGACTTAATTGGAGAATACACAAAATTATAGAATGAATTAAACTTTTAACGTAAAAAATAAATAGATGCATAATTCTTAAAAAGTTACTCAAATATTTTAAAGTTCACAGATAAATAATTACGTCAATGTAAAAAGGTAAGCAAGGCACATAAAATAACTTACTAGCATGATTAGGAACAGCGGGGAAACATACCATATTGATTAATACTCAACTAATGAAATGAAAAACACATAGCAAGATAGCAAATGTTTGTGCTTTACACATCTTGCATTGTGGTATACACATGGCATGTAGAAGGATTATAGCAGATGTCTATTTACAATGTCTTGGCAAAATAAATTACTCATTTTAATACGAAGTAAAAATAATTAGGTCAGGTAGACGGAAGTACAAAGTTTCAAATCTATATCGTTTAGCATGTTTTAGGTAGATTCTTATAGGAAGACTACCTATTGTAATGGTTCTCATAACAAGATTTTGGAAAAATGTTCTTCAGTTCTTCACCGATCATGGTCCCTAGAACCCAAAACCAGCTTCGCTCAAAAGTTTATATTATATTATAACACTTTACCCATGTTATCTTACGAACATGATAACTAGAGTAATTTTGTTTCGATTGAATATATCGTTAGAAATATAAAAATCTCGGATGAGTTCGTAAATGGCCCATCAAAACGTGTGGAAATGAAGGGAGGTTGAAATTTTCATTTTGCTATAATTTCTTAATATTGAAGATATAAAAATAAATCCAATTAGCCAAATTAGTGCCCTTTTAAGATGAACAACTTTTAAAGGTTTTCGATAATGGCAATATCTTGGAAGTTAGGAACTGAAAAGTTCATATCAAGCCCTATTTTTGACTGTTTCTAACATCAACAATTTACAATAGCCAGATTACTGTAACTTAAGTGTAAAGGAATCTACTTCTGCCTTCCAGCTTGCCGACAGGAATCTTTTTATGTCCATTGGATTCACTTTTTTAAAAAGATAACTATGAATCCCTGTTAGAAAATTAAGCTAATTACATCTAAAATGAAAATAGAGTGAAGGAAAATAATGTCATAAGAGTGAGACATTTTATACAATTCAGTATATTTTCAAATCAAATGATATTTTATTTTTCCCATTTTATATTTTAACATATTTTTGGACAACTGACTGTGCAATGAATCAGAGTATAAAATCATAAAAGATTATTAAAAACACATCACCGTACTAAAAAGTACTTTTTTTTTTGCTCTAATTATTTTCTACTTTAATCTTTACTTTTATAATTCATTATTATAAATAATATTAAAATTTGAAATCAATTTCCTCTCCAATTCTCAGCCATGTACCTTTCAAATAAAATCAAAATACAATTACATTAATTGATTAACTAATAATTAAATCATGAAAATATTAAAATAGTGCATTGTCATGATAAATACACAAGTGTATAATTTCAACAAATTCTAGCACATCAGAAAAATCAATTATAAAATTACAACTTTAGAAACTCGAAATAAGAGAATTAAATAAAGCAGTAAAAATAATAATTACCTTTCTGTCATATTTAAGAATCCAGCGCAATCGTGTCAAAACCTAAAAATAAATCATCTATATGAATCCTTGTGAATGAAAAGTCATCAAATATAATCAAACAAAACGTTTTCCTGTTGCAAGTTGTGATAATATTTTGCTATTAAAATTTAGATTCTATCAATATGAAATTTTAATTATGAAAAAGTAGCATGCATTAAAAAGATTTAAATTCAAATAACTTTTTTTTTTCAATATAACTGTAAGCATTTTTTAAAGTAATTATAAAGCACCTTCTAAAGTTTTGTTTAATGGCACAATGAGATATTCAAAAATAAATCTAGAGAGGATCAGACAGCAAATAAGTCAATATCCTGTTCTAAAAATATATTAATTTATGAGACATCCATTCTAATCATAGCTTATTGATAAACCTTAGAGATAGGAATATATTCCAAATTTGAAAAATGATTTAAATGAAGTATAAAATAATTTTTATACTTATATTATATATATAACTTATACTGTTTATAAAATTATGATATCAAAATTATATATGTGGTCTATAGTGAGAAACTGCTGCAGAAATTAAGTACTTTTAAGCACTTTTTATGTACCTTAACCAAAAAAAGTAAGCACCTTTCTACAGCTACACAAATGTAAAGTTGTGTATTTTCTAAGCAAACAATATTTTCTATTTTATAATAATGCATATTTTTTTATTGAAAATTTTTTTAAAAAATTAATTTTAAATGTATATTTTTTAAACTTTAATATTTAGTTCTGTAATTGAGCAATATTTTCTATTGTAAAACAATGCCTTCTATTGTAAAACAAATCATGCCTTTTTGGGTTTTGAGAAAAAAATATACCAAAATATTTAGTAAATATACTTATACCAAAATATTTAGTAAACTTTTATAAGATTAATACTAAAAATGTGTGATTTTTTTCAATATTTCTTAAAATTAATAAATTACCTGTATATTTAGACAGATACATCTATTCTGAAAATGTCAACATTGATGAAAAAGCATAGCATGACCAAACAGCTTGTATTTGATTTTTATATATGTAACAAAAAAATAAAGTTCGAAATAGTTGGGATGGAAAGTATAAATTTCTCCCTGTACTAACTTGCTATATTTAGAAATTTTAGCTACAGTCTTATAAAGATAAGAATTAAGCATTCGGGAATGGCTGCCATCATAAAACTGGCAAAACTGCATTTTAACAGAAAGAATAGCAGTATTCAGAAATGGTCAGACTATAAAAAAAATTATATCGTTTCTTACTTCTGAAGTTTAGTAAAGATCTTTTTACGAAATTTTTTTGCATTCCGAGAATTTAATAAAAATATGCTTTTTAACTGATATATAAAAAAATCCTTACTTTAGCTTTAAAAAAATTGTAGAAAAACGTGATTATATATTTTGCGAAGAAATGAAAATGCTTTAACGACTTCTAGTTTCCATAAATAACGGAAACAAATCCGTGAAGTTAAAAAGGAGCTAGTTCTGTAGTTAGAAGCAGAATGAAAATAAAAAATATTAGTTGAAGCAATTTTTAAAAGTATTTTTTGAAGCCAGAATGAGACAATATATCGCATTGCTTTAAAATTTAACAAAAATCATCAAATGATGAATTTTATTTATTGAACTGCTTAAATTTTTTAAAGTTTAAATAAAAGCAAAGAAAGTTTTTTTTTCCCCCTTTTGTCTTTAACAGCGGTAAAATAACACATCGTGACAATTCGAAGAAGCAATGACATTGCTTTGAATTTCATCATAATAAAAATCATTGTTATAAATTGTGTCCAAAACTGATTTTTTCAAAAATTGCTTAAACAAAAGATAAAAAAATATATTCATTCAAACAAAATTTTTATCACTGAAAAGCTATTTTTTAAGCTTTCAAAACGGCATTAAAATGATTTTAACGTGATGATGCACTGATGTTAAAGCGACAAAGCATTAAAAATTTTTATTTATTTTTTAAATTAAACATTTAAATTTTTTAAATATCCGTTCTTAATGGGTTTCTAATACCCAAGAATAACTTTCTAAATTTCATGTTCCTAGCTTCAAATGGTTTATGTTAATACGTAAAGAAAGATTTCTTTGGAGAAAAATTCTATATAAAAAAAAGGAAAAAATCGTGATAAAATTATAGTATCAAAAATCTGATGAATAAAAGTTTTTTAAAACTTTTTTATTTCGTTAAAATTTTTAAATACCAGAGCTAGTAGTTTTTTTTTCTTTCCCTTTGTAAAAACTAAAATTTGGCGAGATTGGTCCAACAACTAATAATTTTCAAATGGATGGGGTCGTTTAAAAAGTATACTGTGGAAGAAATAAAGATGATTGAAAACTTATGGCTTCAAGTTCAAATCTCATCATACCAGATTTTACGCGACCGACTAACATAACTACACACCGCAATTAATTACATTTCAGTATAGTATATAAAAAATCAATCTAATAAGTCATTCATGGAGTTGCTCCAAAACAACATATTAAAGAGAATAATGATCGAATGTTTAACGTATTAAAAAGGCTTCACTGCAAGTGTTTTTACGACAACTTCTATCATATTCGATATCTCTCTTTGGAGCACCAAATTCATCCTGCTGTATTTTTGTTTTCTGTTGATCGGATCAATCTCCGTATTCTTCTTTAACAATACATAAAATGTTAAACATATGCTTACTAGGCATAACTTAAATAAATTCTTCAACATCTCAAACGTCAAAAAATTTTTAGTATCTGAGAAAATAAAAAATCCAATATTTTTTTAGCCGCAATAAGTATGGTATAGTACATATTTTGTACTGCCAATTCCGGATAACTATTCCAGTATTTCAATAAACGGCAATGCACATTGTTGAATAAAGGAGTGGAAAGAAGTCTCATGGGCGTTATCTTTATATGTGTTTGGCACCTGTGGTTTTATTTCACCCTGGATTCCTTGCCCGAATTCTTCCCTTTTGTTGGTTTTCTTTCTTGATACATCTGATAAAAAAAGCTATTACGACTATGCTTTCGCTTTCAAATCATCACATTCAAAGTGTGGGGAAAAACTGAATAAAATGCTGTCTTTGCACTTCTCGAGAAAATTGAGCACTTTTCAATGACCTTTTTCCAAAGTTAAACACTTTTAAGGTATTTAAAAATGGTTTCCAAATTTAAGCACTTTCCATGACGCTACGCAGCCTGAAATAATTTTCCTATTAGTCATATTTGGAAAATGAGCTAAACTAACGGAACTATGGATCTTTGAATTTTCTTATTTTAGCCCATTTCAATGGCTACCTTCAGGAAAATCTACTAATCAATGGATAACAAATTAGTTTGTCTCAGGTGAATAATATGCAGTCTAACATAAAAATATAAAAAAACAAATAGATAATATTTATAAAGAAAGTATATTTCAAGAAGTCTATATAATACAAATTTATGCATAAATACATCATACCATGGCAGGAGTAAACTTCAATCTGCTAAGAAGCTGAAATAACTTCTTTCGAGTAAAGAAATAAAGAATGGCGGATACAAATCTCATAAGCTAGAAATAATATTAAAACATCAGTATAAGAATAATGTTATTAGAAGAGTAATTTATCAGAATGATAGAAAAATTTATATTCAGAGCAATTACATTATAATTAGAATTTGCATCTCCATTTATAATTTTTTAAAAAGAAATTTAAAAGTATAGAATTTTACTTTCACTAAATAAGATGAATTCCATTGTTCACACAATGTTTCACTCCTCATGTCTTTCCATGTTATGAAATTATGAAATGCTTCATGAGTCTCCCTGCAAAAAAAAAAAAAAAAAAAAAAAATACATGCAAATAATTAGTTTTTGCAATTTTTAATTAATAATTTTAAAAAATGAAAAATATTGTACCTATTCCAAGTAAGAAAAGTTCCTCTTTGAGTAGAAATACCCATACATGAAACTTCTGCAGCATGCACATGGGAATCTAATTAATGTAAAGTAATTTTTAAACCTGTTATAGTTAATTCATAATACAAATTAAGTACAAGTAAATAAATATTGCACATATCTGCATTTATATAAAAAAAGTAATATATTTTCAAAACAGAACAGCATACCAATTCAGGATTCTTTAATATTAAATTATACAGAAATTCATATTTAGCTAAATAATAAATTTATGTAAAATTCAAAAGGTCATTCAAAAACTATGGGTGCCAATTTTATCGCAAGAAAAAAAGGAAACTAAAGATCTGAAGATATTTATTCCCATATAGCATTATTGAAATAATAATAATTAAGAATTTTTGAATAAAATAATTATTTCTGACTTATGAAACTCTTCAGCATATATGCACTTTTCATCATACATCAATAACACTTTTAAAAATATGGAGCAAAAAGGAAAATAAGGCTTCTTAATCACTTGCCAAAACAGTCCACTGTAATTTCACAGTGAGGTCACACAAAGCATTCGATACCACAGAGAAATCATAAAAAGTTTTATATCCTCTAATTAAATTAATTTTCGACCCAAGACTGTTCTCCAAAGTAAACAACCTCAGTTGAACGGTCACAAACATCATTTTTACTTTTGTGATTATTGTTTGTCTGCGTCAACAAGTACAACATATCAACGATTTTGTGACAAAAACATTTCGACGTGCGTGGCACGTCATTCCAGTGCAAGTGGTTAACCATTGTTTAATCATAAGAGATATTTACAAAAAATGCTTGAAACGAAACGATAAAAAATTAATACACCAAAATTCAAAAAACAAAATGCAAATTAATCGTACTATAAGGAAACGCTTTGGATAATCTAATATATTTAAATATTAATAAAACTGAATAGAATTGAAAGTAATTAATTCAGAAAATAAGATTTAGCAATATGTATTAAAGTTATATGTCATTTGGAAGATGAAAATACCAAATTATAATTCTAGCAAAATGTAATTTATTCTGTATTTTATGTTGAAGCAAAAAGTTCGAGAAACATAAATGATAGTAGTTTGCATAGTTAATAAATGATTAGCAACCCTTTACCAATTGATTATATTTAGTTCTTAGTACCAAAGAGAAAGAACTTAGCTCGGCAGTTGAACTGGTCATTAAATTTTTTTTTAAAAATCTTGCATTTACTCAGTTTAACATGTTATTCGACACAATCTGCTACATTGCCATATCCATTTTATAGTTTATCTATCATTACTTATATTTTTGAACTTGAACTCAATTTTACCGTGGTGAAATTGGGTCCGAGATGGCTCTATATGACATTGTCAGCAAGAAAGCAAATAGAAAAAGGCTCTAATAGTTAGTTATAAAAAATGCTTTGTGTGTGTGTGTGTGTGTGTGTGCGCGCGAGAGAGAGAGAGAGAGAGTAAAATCGTGTTTGTTTTTTTTTTCAAGGAAGGACACCTACATAGATAAACTTAAAAAGCAAAGATATTTAAATACATGCGTAAAAAATAAAGCAAAAAGCGTGAATCGAATGGAGGACCCGCAACATACGCGTCGGCCATGTTCTGACCACTATACCGCACTGCTCCGAAGCGGAAGTTGAATAAACTTATTCTAATAGTTAATTATAGAATATAAGAGGTTTTTTTGTTTTTTTTTTTTTGTAAAATCCATTTCTTTAGGAAAGACATCTATATAGATAAACTTAAAAAACAAAATCTTATATAAACATAAAATTTGATCCAAATCGTTAGAGCCGTTTCCGAGATACACAAAATAAATGCATATATAGAGAGAGGAATTGCTTGTCTAAAGATACAAGATTTTTATTCAATATCTGTGAATAAATCTAAATGTGTTTGCAATGAAACAAATGTCTACTTGTATCTACTGACATAATACATAACTCAACAGTAAACTGTAATTCATTTACGTTAATTTGTAATAAAATAGCCAATAAAAATGAATGGAATCAGAGGCGGCGTTAGCCGGGGTAGGGGGTGGAGGGAACTGCAGGACACTTCTCACGGTGCATTACCGATAGGAGGGTAACTGGCCCCCTGTTGATAAGTGCTTACCTATTGTTGGCGGGAAATTGAGAATTTCGTCGGCAAAAGTCTTAACTGCTTTCGGAACGGTTGTGGAGAGCTGAGCGTTAATGAATATAATTTTAAAACCATTTGATATTGTAAACAGTAAAATAACTGCGGCAGAATGACAACAGTTGGCTAAATGATCGACAGTCAATAAGATATCGCATTTTTCCACAATTTTTCCTCAGCCATCTAATAACTGAATGTGACGGATGTCAACGACATAAAATCTGTAAATTTTCAGACATCTGATTTAACTGTCGTCCAAACAATTTATAATGTCCACTATATTTGGCAAAATAACCGGCATTGTGGCAGGTAAATAAATTGCCGCATTTTTGCCAACTGTTCTTAGTGATTCAGCTAAGATATCATCATGATTTACGAAAAATTAAGTTCTTATTTTTATCCACAATTTCAATCACCTATCAGTGGAAGTATTAGAAAAACTGAAGCATCTATATTATACATAATTAAACGATAAGTTGTTTCTCCTGATTCAGAATTCACTGAATAGTTCGGAAAAGAATCATTTTATTCATCCAATTGTTACTTCTTAGGCAATGAATTTCCAACGTTTTCTAATTTATTAATTCGTGCATTTTCTAATCTATTAAAACGGTATCTCTCAAAAATAGCGAATTTTGTTTTATTAATTATTCTGGTTTCTGAAAAGTTTATTTTATAAAATCATTTGGATTTAGTTTCTACACTCATTTTATATATCCTTCATTATAAGAGTATGCTTTCGTACATTTAACAAGCCATGTCATCTAGGTACAATCAATATAAAATTAAATGCATTTTGTATCAAGAATCTTTAACACTGATTAAGCTAAAAGACTCAAGAGTGTGAAGCATCTCCAGTTAGAACAACACACACTTGGGTAGCTTTGTTTTAGAAGTGGGAGTGAGAAAAACGAAAAATAAAAGGGGAATTATTTCCTCAAAATTTCTCAGTTTGAAGACGATGGAATCTAATACTTTTCAAGATATCGCTATCAAAAGATAATCTTTTTTTTTTCTTTCTTTCTTTCTGAATTGGAAGGGGTTTATAAGAATAAACATAAGATTTTTTTTTCTTCTTCTTCCTCTTGCGCGTCTTATCCATTAATTCTTTATATATATATATATATATAATTATATATTGCAGAAGCATTGTTCACTTTCAAGAAAATTAACTAATCAAGAAATTTTTTTATGAATTTTTAGGTTTAGTTATTTCATTTTATTCTTATTATGCATATCTTTTATACTTATCTTTTTAATACTTTATTCAATATCAAGCATTTATAAATTACTGCAATAATGTTTGATTAATTCATTTTTGCTGTAACTGAAATATTTTAAGTATTAAAAAAGATCCAGAAAATTATAAGAATTTTGTTAGATTCGAACCAAATTCAAAGCAGTAAAAAATTAAGTCCTCCAGACTCTTAAAGTCTGTTTAAATATTTTCATGATCCTGCTATAACAAATTTAGGTGATTTATTACTACAAACTGTGTTTCGATCTCTATACTGAAATCTAGAATGAAATATGCTTATATATTCCATTATATATTCCTTTATTATATATTCCATTATATATTCCTTATGCTTATATATTCCATTATAATATATTTTTTCTGGTATTAAATTGTATTGCAATTAAATGTCAAGAATCTCATAGAAAATAAATTCAAACATTGACAATCCTTTGATGGTCAGTAAAAGAAACTGAGAACAATTTTTTTTACAAATATCCTAACAAGTTTTTAATAATGAAAGAAAAATTAGGGTCAATATCTCAATTTTAAAAAATTGAGCGGGAAGAATTTTACTGGGCTAATCAATACTTAACTAGCTTTAATTGAAAGTAAAATTAATTATTCAGAGTTATATTGAAGCTAAATTATAGAAAATATGCTTATCCCCCTGTCGGATTTGTCTTCTCCCGTTGGTAAATCTCTGGCGCCGCTTCTGCATGGGAAAGCCTAATGACAATTTTTAGATTTTCAAACATAATAGAGTTATTAAAGACAAAGATTCACACATAACGGCACAAATGTAAATGAAAAACAATTCAAATTATCATAAGTATAGAAAATACACCCAATACCCAAACCATCTCATATTAACAATTACACCAACACACCAGTGATATTACAGTCATATTAATCTTCATCACAAACTTTGAATGTAAGATCTTGCTTACAATCAAGGAAAATAAATTTATATTATAAAGTATAATTAGATAGTAGGAGCATTATGTAACATCTGAATTGGAGACTCTAAAATCACAGACCCAAAGCATTTTGCCAGCCCTGCACCCTACAGTTAAACCATTGTTTACAAAGAAAGAAAAGATACTGAAAAAATCATTATAATTATCAAAATTAAAAAGAATAACATATATTTAGTTCAATTTTAACAGGCAATTTAGATTATTCTAATTTAAACTTAATGAATTCAGATCTAATATTAAGGGACTTTATTATGAATTTGAAATTATATTTAGAAATTGAATATTAAGTAACATTTAATCCTACTCAAATCTTGTTCTGCTAACTGTGCCTAAACCTTGTTCTGCCATAAAAGTGATCAAGCAGAGGGTAGTTGAACCAACCTCGACATAATGCAGGTTGGCATGTTATTAGTTTTTCGTGTTTAATACTGGTAACTTACTTGAAAGAAAAATGGGCATTTCCTGATGAATTGTGGTAGCTGATGTATGCAACACATAAATCAAAAGTTTCTAAGGTATTCAGTTGTTGTTTCAATAGTCAATATTAATACCTACTGCATTTACTTCACTGGTGAATAATTCACTGGATTTACTTTATTTTCAAAATTTTACTGATGAATTAATTAAATTAAACACAACATGTATATTTAACAAATTTGCAAAGGTTTACTTCTACCAACAAATAAATGTTAAATTTCCTAAATATTAAGAAATTTGCACTTTTTTTTAATTTTATATACACTGATCTAGAAATCAATTGAAAGATTAATAGGGTACAGTAGCTGAAATAAAATGACAAAATAATATTAGGTTGTTCAGAAAGTAATTTCGTTTTTTTTTTGTTTTTTTTGTGTGTGTGTGTGTGTGTGTGTGTGTAAATGAAAGACAGTTTTCGTATAATAAACAAATACTTTATTAAATTATATATTGGCCATTCTGATTCAACACCTTTTGCCATCTTTCTGGTAGTAGCATAATTCCACGCTCATAAAATTTTTGGTCTTTGCTGCCCCAAAACTGATTGAGGTGAAGGTTTTACCATCTAAAAAATTTAGCAAACCAGTTCTGGCACTGGCATACTGTCAACACACCTTCTCTATACACATCGGTCAATTTCTTTCTGGCTTGAACAGCATTTTTACCCTTTCTGTAGTAAAACAGTAAGATATGTCGAAAATGCTGCTTATCGCTCTCCATATTTAAAAGGGCACCAACTAAAAACTACTGCGTAGAATCAATTGGAATTTTTCACACACAAGCCTTGCTATATGAGCTTTCAAAGCATGTAAAAATTATATGGTTTAAATGTGAAGTTGGGTGCAAAAAAATACAATTAAATCCTCTGTCGGGAAAAAACAAAATTACTTTCCGAACAACCCAATAGCTTAGTCTCTAGAGCAACATCACACTTTCAGAATCTTGATAAAAAAATAATTTATATAAATCATCCCAGGATAAAAACAAGCTTTCTTTAATCTGAATATCAGAAACATTTCGATTCTAAACAATGGAACAAAAGGTAGGAAAATTCTAATAACTATCCATAAGCCTAATTAAATTATCATGCACATGTACTATTAAAATATAATTTTCTCTATTCAAATCCTGATAAAGATGTTAATGATTTTTGCAAGAAAAATCTTTAAAAAATATATTTGAAGCTAAAGATTGGAAGATGTAAATTCAGCAGATATCATTCCTCTAATCAAGCATAAAAATAAAGGATTAGGTACATTATAAAAAGAAATAATTTTGCATGTGCCTACATACAATCAGTATGTCATAGTTTTAACATAATTGAAAAGGAGATAAAATAAAAAATTTGTACTAATTTTTTTAAATCCATTATTTATGAGATCTATTACAGAAAAAACTATATTTTAAAAATTGCAAATATAACAGAATAGTTAGTATTGTAACATGTATACGAATGAACATAATAATCTATAAAAATGTGTTAATTCTTCAATAAAAATTACCATACTTGTAGTTACTACAAATCATAAATATAAACACAATTTTAAAAAAAAGATGAATTAACCATTTCTCTTCTTATTGCTTCTGCAGCAAATAAATGCTTAATATTTTATAAGGACTGCTAAACATGAGCCGAGAGACATAATTAAGTGATAAAACTTGCACAAGGAGCTACAGTTATGATGACAAAAAGAATCAGTAAATTCATTAGTTAACTAAATTTAGTGAAACTGGGGTAAGTTAACAAAATATTACAGTAATACATCAAACAAAATGGAGTCTATCATCTAATTATAGGCTATCTTATATTTAGATAACATAATGCTACAAACAGCAAATAAAAAATTAAGATATAAATTCAAAAGTTAAATTGTATAAAACATCTTCCAAGTTTCATAATAATTTGATAATTAATCAACATTAGATTTATTCCAAAAGTATGAACTTCAGTAAGTGAAATGCACAACACTATTTCGAAATAAAAATTTTCTTAAATGTGCCAGGCAATAATGCATAAAAGTTGTCATATTTCTCAAGATGTCAGTTACAGAGTCATCTTAACAAACTTTAGCTCCCAGGATTGGCATAATTTGGGATCTTAACAAAACCATAACTAGAAATTTGGGTGCCTATGTCCCAATGTAAACAAATGCCTAACTGGCAAAATATTCGACCGGAAAAAAATGTCCCAAATTCTAAAATTAACACTTTACAATTTTGTAAAATGATACCTTCCAACGTAAGATTTTACAAGCCAGCTTCTACCATCCGTGATCTTATACATGATTAACTTTAAGGGTCACATTATAAAAAAATATGCAATTCTACTTATTTATTTAATACTTAAATCCAATACTATATTTAATATTAAAATTAATATATGCATTTATATATTTTGTACTAATAAAGTATTTTATTCAACATATTAAAAATAATTTAATTGATACAAAAATATGTATTTTAATATACAAGAACAATATTATTCAAACAAACACACTTTATATTATTTAGATAATGCATAAATTAATGTAACATTAGTATGTGTCTATATATTTATAAACACTAAACATCTCATTTAACAATTATCTATTTCATTGAAATAAATATGTTCATTATAATTTATAAATTTGAATGGCATTTATTTATAGTTACTAACTTGTCATATTCTATGAATTAAAATCATAAGTAAAAATATCTTAATGACAATCTTAAACAATTTTTTTATACTTTTCAATGAAAAAAAATTCAAGCAATATTTTAGATATATTTATATAACAATTTATATATCGATGAATGTACATTCTATCTTTGACTGCCTTAGAATTTTCAAAATAATAACTTTTAGGACATTTATGACTTTCCGATATTATCAATAAAATGTATGTGTTTACAATGTAAACATTCTTCAATCAGTGCATTTTTTAAATCTTTTTACATAAAAGTTTTAACTTCATTTCAAGTTATTTCTTCATTGCATTTTTCAAAAAAAAAATGGATTTAAATTTTTCAAATCCAACCTTGGAGGATATTTGATTTTATGTCAATTTTCTTTTAAAAGTTTCTGATAAAAAGTACATCAATGATTGAATAAGTATTAATACAGAAGTCTGAATCAAAATTAAACTGTATCTATATTGATGTTCCCATAACTCTTATTATCCCTTGTCTTTTCTTTATTTCTTACTTCTTTTCAGTTTTAAATTTTGAGAAATGATAAATTTCAAGTATTTATACATAGCTACCTACTTTATCAATGGTAATATAGGTAACGTTTATTACAAGAACAGTTTAGGATTTTTGAATTGATATGTATGTTTATGGAACATTATAAAATCCTGGGTTACAGCCCATTAACCACTTGAGCAAGGCAGCAATGGTCAATAATATATGTGTAGGTCATTCTTAGGTTATCATTAAAAAAAACAAAATTCTATAAAAACATTTTGGTTTTATTAGTATAATTAATACAGTAAAACAATATTCTTTTTAAAACAATGAACTAAAAAAAAAAGAGAGAAACACTATCAACACTGGGAACTTATTAATAGTACTTACTCAGTAAACAGCTTCTTACAACAGCCAGGAAAACACTCCATAACAATTCTGGTTCAATTTCATGTCTGCCATCCCCTGGATCAAGAATGGAAACCTAAATTAAATATAATAATAGAAAAACTGCTGAATTGATCAAAATAAAAAAAAACTACCATAATTTTATATTATTATTGCCTGCTGATTACATTTTCATGAAGCAAACAAAATTATGAAATACTATATTGCTTGCTTAAAAAAATTGCTAATTAAATATATGAATCAAAATAACATATTCCTCATATAATAATTGAAAACTCCTTAAATCTCTTAATTTTTTCAATATTTAAAATCTTGTTCTATTAAACAAAAGCAATTAAGTAGATCATTAGAGTTCTTACAATTAATTTAAAATCATACACAATACAAATGCTTAAAATTTCAAACTTACTTTATTTTTTGCTTCTTACATTTTAAAGAATTGATTTCTGGTAATAAAATATAATGGAAACTTTTTAAAAATCTAACTGTCTTAGAGTATCAAATTTCCATGATTTTAAAACCTAATATTCAGTATGATATATTCTAATTTAAAATAAATACATATTGATTTCAAATATATCAAAAACTCTCATATACTATAATATATAATACAAATACTGAATCAGTAGAGTAACAAATAATAGAATCCAACTAACATTCTTTTTGGACCGATATCACTAACTCGCACTCTAATACCTTCTAAAGCCTACATCTATCAAAAAATATTTCCCATATATTATAACATACTTCAAAGCATGAGAAAAAGTAAGTCATTAAATACACATTCAATTAATCTTCACAAATTATATAATAAATATAATGATTTACCTTTTCATGTGCTTGTCCAATAACTTTAAAATGATGGTCATAAGCGAAACATTTGACGTTTGTTGTTCCGACATCTACTCCTAATATAACATGCTTCTTCATTGAATTCCTTGACATAATGAACTTCAATCAAGATAAAAATTCCTAAGTTTTATTAATACATTTAAATATACATGCATTTGATCATATGCAGCAAATCCTTGATTTTTAACTTTAAAATTGAAAATTTATTTAAATAAAATCTGAATATAATATGCTGCAATCGGCAGAGTTAACACGACCGTTTAAATTCGATAAACCTCCAATAAGGGATACACAGACATTGAGCATAATTCCACGTTAAAAGAATGAAGACAGATTAACCCAATTGCTTGAAAATATGATGAGGAAGTAGAGTTCTTTCAGGCTATTTAGCAGCTAAGTTATTAATCCTTTAACTGTCTGTAATCAGGATGCCTTAAAGACGGCAGTAAAGCCATCTTCTCATCTGATTGTATGCAGAGCACACCTAGTTTAAAATGTAAACAAATATAACATGCATTATTTGCGCTTATGGCATAATTCAACCGATCACGCTGAGTGGTTGAAATTTCAGTGAGGAATAAATAAGCGCCAATAGGGTTTGAGACATCATTTCAATTTTCCGTCTTTCATCCGCGATACATTAATTATTTTGATTAGTTATTTACGAAAAAAAATCCAGAAAAATTTCACGAGTTTAGCTCATCGTAGCCATCTAAGGCCGAAAGAGAAATAAATTTGAAAAAAGTCTAATCCATCAGACTGGCAACGGAGTTATAAATTCTTGGTCATTTTACAGATGGAAAATTAAAATAAATATTGTCAATTGCAGTCCTAGGTCTTTTCCTAGGTAGGATCAAAGGTTCGTAGTTGGAGAAACTCGTTGCGAATCTGGGTTAGTTTTTCGAAGAACTTAATTGATGTTCTTTTAATAAATTCCGAAGCAGGTTCAATTTGGAAGTCATTATAAAGAATTTTCCTTCTAATGTAGTAGGTTGCATTAACAATCTTCATCAGGTGTTTATTTTGGAAAACTTTGCAAATTTTTAATGTTTTGGGCGGAAGTAGTTCCCAAAATTTGAGAGCCATACATCAAAATCGGTCTTAAAGTTGCTTTGTAGAGCAGAAGCTTGAACTTTATCGATAGCTTACTCCATGAAGCGATTAAGCTATTGAGTTCAAAACTCGCTATCGTAACTTTGATGAGGGCCGTTTTAATATGACTATAAAAGGTTAATTTTGATTCTAAAACTAACGGTAGGTATTTTTACTCATTTACCTAGGGTTGATCGAAAATTTGGATTGAGTTCAGATCTGGTATTTTCAATTTTTTAGGGAAAGGAAGGCAAGCGCATTTATTTGGATTGACTAACATCGTCCAGCCGACGAGCCAGCACTGTAAAATAGTTATATATTGCTGTGGTTGTTTTATAACTATTCGTGCATCCCTATGCTGTGTAAGAGTAGCGGTATCGTCTGCAAAAATTGCTAAATAAACAATTCCTAACTCTTGGTAAGTCACTGGCATAAATATTAAAAACGTGCAAAGTAAATCATTCAAATTCTCTATTCCCCCATAAATAATCAAAATATTACTTCTTTATTAATAATTCGAACATAACAATTTGATAAATAATTATACCAAATTTCATTACGTTAGAGCTTTATATACTAAATTTTAATCTTTCCCTCAAATTTACAAATTATAATTGCTATTCCAAATTATGATGTGGAGGTGCTCGTGAGCACTTTGTCACAATGTAGAACTGAAATACCACGATGTTGCCGTCTTTGCTGAATGAATTGCAAGTGCGTAAGCACATGCAACGAGTTCAATGGATGATAGTGATATCCCGTTTTGAGTGCTGTAATATCTAAATACTTCGAATGAAGATCTATAAAAGTCCAAGACGTTCCTTTTATCCATTAGCTGATTAAATTTTTGAAGTTCCGTAAAGACAATTCCTTCTCTACGCTTGAATCAATATGAAGAAGACATTTGAGTATGTCCTAAAGATTTCGAAATGCGATGCACTCAAGGACAAATAAATATACCTCCACATTGTATCTTTTTACTCGTTTGAATTTAGAAAAGGCCATCGCTAATTCTTTAAGATTTTTTGAAGCATGTCTTGCGTCTAGTTATATTAGTAGGTGTTCCATATTTGAATAGCGCCAACAATCCAGAAATGACAGTTACAAAGGTCAAAGCAATTGTATTGCGCTTATAAAATTCCATGTTCTTAATGGTTATTTATTAACATTTACAAATTTATAAAAAATAAAACTGAATGTGGTAATTTTTTGCAGAACTTCAATCACGAAATGAATTGTTCACAGTAATATTTATATATAAAATGAGAAATATGCTAAGTATTATAAAAATTTCTATATAAGTGTTATATTTACATTCTGATTGCATACAAGACTTTTTTTAAGTTCTTAGTACAAATTTCAAGGGAAGAAAGAATATACCTAGATAAGCTAAAATCAATATATAGTGTAAGATCGTAACTCAAGAGAACCTTCTTTATATGAAGTCACAAGAAGAGTCCCATCTAGGATAATTCTTGAGAAAGATTTGTCATCAGAATTTTTTTGCATTGCAACAGGCCAGCTTAGAGAGTGCAAAGTTTTGACTTCTATGTGAAAAGCGCATCTTCACCATGATCTGGGCATTCTGGGTTCGAGTCCAGGTTCGGGCATGGTTGCTCTTCATCTGTTCTATTGATGAGATGTATGAAGGTGCACCCCAGTAAAAAGGGGGTGTGCAAGCGAATGTGATGCGTGAGTAGCCAAGACGTGCTTTTGGCCCTAATTGGCGCTACTAAAAACAAGTGAAGCTCCCTTGGCTTAAAATGGCTTCGTCAGCGAACTTGTCCATTTTAATTGCCAATAGAAACAACAACTATGTGAAAAGATTTCAGACCCGAGTTCCTCGAATATCCTCTGCTTTGTACGTAGATCAGATGCACATATGCTGTCAAAAATCAAATGTTCTTAAACTGATATGGCTTGAAATTTTAAAGAGTGATATACTGGTATGTGTGTCAGACGTACCATCCAAAATAGCATACTATATTGTAAGATATAAAATTGAGAATAATTGTATAAAGTTGAAAAAAGGTTGTATAATATTATGTTTTAATGTTGAAACATTGTAATTTATAAGACCTTTGTCATATTATTAAATATTTCATTCCAGTATTTTATAGTATAATTCCCAATATTGTGCAATGTGGTATCTGCTGTATTGTACATTATAGCTCTCAACATATTTTCTGAATATCATAGTATTGAATAAAAATTAAAAGTAAAGAAAAATGTTATTTTTAAATATCTTCTTTAATCAATTTTTGATACACTTTCTTCTGCTGAAAAATTTACTTCCTCACTCCCGCTAATTCCACTTACTTTTAACTCATTTTATTTTAAATAAATATGTACCAATTTAGGATATTTAAGTAGAAGACGGATGATTTTTTAAAGCCGGGGCAAAGAATCAATGTTAGGATATGAATATACGAATCCAAGTTGTCTGGTCACTTCAAGTAAAACAAAGAAAATTATAAGATGTTTCTTGTTGTCATGCTGTTAAAAGAATTTACAACATATTGTCAACACAACATTGTTAGCATTTTAAATGTAAAATGTACAATATAATTTTTACAATATTATATTGTAATGTAGTATTTACATTATTGTTTATACAATGCTGTATAATATTCGGTTAGAAATAAAAACATTGTTCTAGTGAATACTTAAAAATAAAATTTCAAATAAAACGAATTATTAAATTAAAACTAATCTTTTTGCGATAAAATTTTACGTTAAGAATACTTTAAAAAATTCGATTCCTCTTCAGTATTATTGATGCAGTATTCGATACTTCCATTATTGTTTAAAATATTTTGGTTCTATTGACCACAAAGGCTCCCCATCATGGGATGCTTTTCCTTTCTTTGGAGGGTGAAAAATCAACAAAGTTCAAAATGCTGTAAAAGAAATGTAGAATGCCTTCTATTATTAAATATACATAATCAATTAATTTCAATTTTGTTCTGTATGTTTTTAGTAATATTAATCAAAAGTTAATGTTTTTTATCAACATGCCAGTTCCGTATTTAAAGTATGCTTTCTTGGTAAATATAACTATTTATATGTGAGATCACATTTTAAGATAAAAGGATTTTCCAGTAAATCTTTTACATGAAAATTAAATTTAAATGATATAATTGTAAATATGTGATAGTACAAAAAAATTGCTCATAAAAATAATGGCAAGCATTGAATGAAATAACTATTTACACTTTCATTATTTATTTGGAAATGGAATCGAATAATATCACGTAATTTTTAAATGAATGAAAAAAAAGTAATGCCGTTCGTGTAAGAAGGTGTAAATGTGAAGAGTTTATAATAAGTGGTACACTTTTAGAAATTTTCGAAATTGCTTAGGATTGGAATTAATTGATTTAGGAGTCATAGCAAATATATATATTGGCTTCTAAATTTTATGTTAGAAATAACTCCCTTTTTTGCACTTGGAAAAAATATTCACTTTTTTGAGATAAATATTTTTCCGGAGTACTTTTGTTTTTAAAAAAATGTGTAATTTTTAAATTTTCTAAAATACGGTATAGTATTCATACTAGTTATGTTATTCTAAACTTTCAAATGTCTTAAAAGCATTTTATAGTAGTTCTTGATTATTTTTTTAAAAATTTCTTTGACTTTTTGAGAACTTATAAATTTTTTGTCATGCATTCTTTTAAAAAAAGGAGAAATCTTTTCAGTTTTAATTTAATTTCTCGTTTATGCTTGATTGACAAGAATAAATTAAAATATTGGTATAAAAAAGTGGGATAAAAAGGCATTAGTGATTCTTTGATGGTCTTAATTCTTCTGACAAAATTGCTGGATTAGCGGAAACTGTTTATTTAATAAATTTTTGTAAATATTGAATTTTTGTAAAATGAATTTTGAAGTGTTATAAATTAAAGTGGTTTTCACTAATATTCATTCATAAGTGCAGAAATCTTCATATCTGAAATTAAACTGCTTCAATACTCTTTTTAGAAAAGAGAATTAATTTCTATAAATTAATTTTGTATATAACTTTTATGTAAAAAATTATTTTCAAATTAATATTAAGAAATTCATTTTTTTAATACCGATATGCCTACGCATTTTAACATGAGACCTTTGAGTTATACCAATTCCCTTCTGATTTATCTGAGCGTATATTTTAATATGAATAAACGTTATTGTAGTTATGTATGCAGGTTTTTAGTCCCAAGTTTCCTTATAAACGACTGGGCCATTTCAAGTAAACTTTTCACATTTATTCTTTAAGATAAGAGAAAGAATAATGTCAACTTTGAAAGCGTAAAAATTAATTAAATTTTGTAGCAGTTGCATTATTCTATCTTCTCTTTTGGATAATAGAGGGTGATGCTTGATTAGGTACGCCTCCTATTGTGCATTGCAATGGTAAATAAGGAAATGAAATGAAATGAAATGCTGTTATGTGAAGATGAGAGCTTTAATTCTTGTCTTAGCATTTCGTTTATTAATTAATTAATTTATTTTTTTATGAAATGTGATCACTAAAGAAATGTTCCCGAAAACACGGGTCCTCTTGCTTCCACTGCACGGATCATAATGATCTTTATTCCACCACACTGTCATTTTCCTGCAGTAATTTCGGAGCGAATAAACTTACAGGAAATATTTTAATACTTTTTTAAAATTCAAATTTTTACCATAACAATCATATTAATTCCAATTTTGCACAATATTTTTTTCAATTTTTATTAATTTAAAACATTTTAACTTATTAAAATTAATGTTAATTTAAAATACCTTACCACTATTTTTTAATTTCTGTTTTGTTTCTATACCTATATTTTTACTAGGCATTCATAGCACCTAAAGTATAGTCATCCCACTGCAATAACCCGGCATCCTGATTGGACACCTACGAACAATAGTTTGGACTGCTACCCTCACCCTTCTCCCGAGAAATAGACGACCTCTCATTGACTCTGACAACTCTCCCCCTCTCCTACGCCCACGCTCACTGACTCTTCGACTGGTACTCGTGTGCATCTCGCCAGTAATGCTCAAAGTTCAGGGCATTATAGGACGCCAGGCTTGTATTTAACCAGGACCATGGAGATAGCCTTGCTACGCAAGGCGGGTGTTCCGTCGATTCTACCATCTTTAGGCATTCATAGCTTCAAAATAGTGTTTCAACTATGGCTATAATCAGGCATATTCGGATTGATTTATTCCGAAACAGATTTACATCATCATAATTTTTAAAAATTTATCTTTTTAAAGATACTATTTTTCTTTTTGTATAATTTTTTTTTGTCTTTTTATCGTTATTAATTCTTTAGAAAATTTAATGCAGTTGATTTTGAAATAAAGAAATTTTTAGGTGCTCCTTTGTTGTGGTAGTAGATTTTACTTAAAAACCTTTCATGCGTTATTATTTTAATCTTGGGCAGCGTTGGATATATCATCTAGTTCCTCATATATTCTTGAGCCATTTTGAAAGATTAATTTATAACTAACCGGTTTCGGCGTCTAACTGATTCGTTCTCTAAAATAAAATAATTTAGTTAAATTGATCAAATAAATTGTTTTACATTATTATAAAAGTTTGATATTTTATTTGGTATTGGTTATTTTAAATTTAAGCAATTCAACCATCTATTTTTGAAATTAAAACTACTGAACCAAATAAAGAGTTATTTCTGGAAAAAAAATATTTATATGAATGACTTTTATAAAACAGGCAAAATATTAAGAAACAAAACCCAATCAAATTCACAAACACATTTCAAAAGACAAAGCCAAATGCAGTTACGATGAAATCCATGTCTATTCAAAACTAATGCGAAATAAAAGGAAATGTTCAGCTTTTGGTGCATTAATTCAATCTTTGAAAATATTATCCGAATAGCTCCATGAAAACATTTTTTTTTTCAATTGCACTCGTCAATTATTAAAGTAAATAAATGCAAAAATCAAAAGAAAATAAATCTCCCACTTTTAAATGCTTAACTTACCATGGGATAACTCATTGCTAAGACTCTGCTGATAGCCGGAGTAACTTATAGTC
Source organism: Argiope aurantia (assembly GCA_026543865.1). Lineage (NCBI taxonomy): Eukaryota > Metazoa > Arthropoda > Arachnida > Araneae > Araneidae > Argiope > Argiope aurantia. The sequence continues at coordinate 110,896 of JAPMOR010085606.1, read as the reverse complement.
TACAGTTAAAGATATCGATTTATTATGATCGATTACGCACAGTGGTTGGTTCTTTAAATTTATTGAAAAGCCAGGTGATGCTCTACTATTTTTGAGCTTGCATAATCTACTGTTGACTGTATATACTGATCCTAGCAAATCACTCCAATGAACTGAATTACAAAAACAGCATGCAGTGCTCCCATTAATATTTTACACCTAGTTTTAAATAATAAGTCATGTTACGATATTCATTTTGATACTATATCCTATGTTCAAACATTTATCTTATATTTAAACGAATATTTTTGCATAGCATAAACTGAAAGTAGCTTTTTAGATTTTATAGCTATTTATAAAAGATTTTTTCCACTGGTGTGCTCTCGTAACAATGAATTATATATGTGAATATCGATAGGTTCTTTGTTTTTCCGATACGACAGTTGAAGTGCTGTTTTTCCTTTGTTTTTCCAAATACTCTTTTCAGAATAAAAACTTTGTATTAGCATCAAAGACAAACTATTGCATTATTACTGCGGTCTTCTTAGATGTCAATTTCTCACAAAATGAATAGCAAATCTTGTATTTATAAAAGGAAGTCATTTTGGATTCTCATCTTTTATTTTCTGCCATTAAAGAGCAATTGGACTTTTTGATTTATGAATTAAAAGATTTCGAATAAAAACAGCACTTCATGGGAATGAGAAAGTTTCATTTTTAATTTATATTATTGCATCTCTGAGGTGACATTTTCCAAGAAGTTTTAAAATCTGTTTTAGAGTGTGCTGAAAGGATAAGTAAATCAATTAATAATATCATCGTGAGAAAAAAAATTAATAACAATAATACTATTAGCATGAGAAAATTTTTTTAAAATAAGCAAATCGAAAATACCTGATATTTTCCAAAACATCCACGCACACTTTAAAGAAAATGTTGTTGTCGTTTTTTTTCTCAAACTAATTCGGATATCTAAAATCGGAACAGTAATTTTATTTATGATTTTTTTGAGAATCGTTTTGAAATTTTAGAAAAGAAAATATTAAAAACTAAACCAGAAGAAGTATTTATCTTTTAAAGTATTTGTTTTTGTTTTCAAATTCGTCAATATTTCATTTCTTAACGTGACAAATATTCTAGAAATTTGTATTTCCATCCAGTAAGCATCTAGATTCCATTCAGAAAAATTATTAATTGTAGAAAAAACAATATTAAAAAACTGCTTAATATTTAAAAAAAAACTAAGATGGGTAGGTTTTAATGAGTATCTAAGGAAAATTAAAAATAAAAACATATTTTAAAAAGCAAAGTGGATAACAAAACAAAAAAATCCTTCATAATAACATATATTAGTGATTCTACTTTTCAAAAAATAACGATAAATTTACTGAAAACTAATAAAATTAATATAATTATAATATAGCAAATTCTGTGTTTCTTTCTAATTAGATCATTGTTTTTTTTTTGTTATTTTTTTTAGACTTTTGAAAATAGCATATGACAATCAAATATTTCTTTAATACCGCACAAATGAAAAAATTAGTTCTCTCTCGCGCTCTATACATATCATGTTTTGTATGTATGTTACAACTTTATACAATTCCAAACACCTAGATGGATTCGAGCGAAATTTCCTTTTACATGTTTCTTAGCACCTAGAAGGATTTATTCCGCTATTTAAAAGCTTTCACGACCCTCTAAAGAGGATGAAATAAAGATTGGCTAATTTCACGTTTATCCGTCATAATATCTGAACAAATCAGTGCACGAAAATTATTTTTACATCTTAAAATTTTAAAAAATATATTTTTTTAGACATAAATTACATTTCTAAACGACTTTTCAATCTAACCATTGGCGTGATACTAATCATTGGCGTGCTTTTACAAATGTGGAAATTAAGTTATTTCCTTCAGAAATTTTTACATTTGCTTTTGTTGCGAAACTTTAGATGAATTTCAGTTGAATTTATTACGTAGTACTTTTTGATACGTGTTTTACACGAATCAAAACATATCAAACGTATATCACGCGTTTACGTAGTACCTTTTGATACGTGTTAGCCCAATTTCTTACTGTTTTACCCAATTTTGTCTCATATTTTAGTAATTTTAAAATTTTAATGCCTCTAATTAGCATATTATAGGCTTTTTTTTAGCTTGAGCTAATTGAGTAGAATTCTATTTCAAAATAAATAAATACAATTAAATTATTTACAAAATATATGTTTATTTATAGGTGTGCTGGAATTCAAACGTTCACATTGCATCTTACTCAGAGAAAATTATTTATTTACTGGTCACATAAATTTTGAGGTTGCTGGAATTCTATTTTAGTAGCAGTTGATATCAAAATGTATAGTCATTACTATTAAAAGATTTAATGTTACAATCTTTCTCTTATCGAATTCATTCCATTAATTCCATCTTTATGGTCGAATCTTAGAAGATCCGTCAAGCCATTGATGACCTCTCAATTTCAGAGGAAAATACATTACTGTTTCTGATTGGCATTTTCTCTGTCTTTTAAGGAAGAACAATAGAAAGGCTAATCTCTGTTCTTCAATGCAAAGGCTAATCTTTGAAATTGTTGATAAATATTCATAGAATATCTAAAAAAAAACTTTATTAAAGCAAAACTGCACCAAAAGATCTCATTAGTTTAAACTCCCGGACATTCAATATTTCTTAGAATGAAATGGATTCTCTCACAAAAACGATCGCTAAATCCAAAACGTAATTTGAAAAGATTGCAGTTGAAGATATTATCACATATTACCAGAAAAATCTCGCTTCAAAATATGTACCAAGCTTTTCAAAATAGTAAGCACCACGAACCTCACGGAAATACTCCTTCTATTTTATCGCTTACTCTATGACTTAAAATAAGCGAGGAAAATATCAATATTATTCGTATGATATAATGATGCTTTTAAATTTTGTACAGGCATCAAGAAGATAAATTCATGATAATTTATATTGTTAATGCATAATGTCTTATTTCAACCGTTTTGAAATATATTACATGAGATAACTTTATTACATTGTTTTTATTTATTATATTCTGAAGACAAGCAATTAAAGGCAAAAATCATATATACCATATTCTGCATGGTAAATTTTAAGCATGTTGTAGCACATAAAACATTATAGTTTGTGCATTCAAATCTAGAAATAATTATTTTTTATTTTATCTTCTAGTATTTTAATGATGTGCCGGACACGTGCATTGAATTACTGAATGCTCAGTATTTAAATCTGAAATTAAGTGAAAATATTGCACCATTTAAAACTCAAAAATCACTTAACAAAATCTCAGTATCTCAAGTGGCCTTTATGTTATTATAAGGATTGGAATAACAATAACTGTCCCAAATAGGATATGTCAACAAATTTGGAGATTAAATGGATTCATAGGTGAAGAGATTAACATTAACAACGATAAAAAAACGCGTAACAATATAAAAATAGCTAATTCCAATTTCAAAATCTGAAATGCTGTTCAATAAATATACAAAAAGAATTAATTTCAGATTGAACCAATACTTTACTTTATATATATATGGTTTTCATTCTTATTTATTATTATTATTGATTTTGCAAAAATATACGAAGCACATAAAAAATCAACACTTGAAATATTTATTGAAATTTTTTAAATTATGAAATTATTGAAAATATTTCAATATTTTTTTCATTCACTGAAAAACTGTGGTGAATAATTTTATTAAAGACAAATTTTTTTTTATTTCAATTAAAAATGTATGATTATATTGATATGCATCTAAATTTTTATTAATATAATGCGCTTAAGCCATAGCAAATACTTCACCAGTTTTCAGTTTCTAAAACAGTTTTAAAAACGATGGTTAAATAGTTCAATGTAACCGTAAAAAAGAAAATGAAAGCTATAAATATTACCGATTTATCTCAAACACTCTATAAGGCAATAAATATGTACAAACATGGATCCCCCGAGGGGCACCTCGAAACGCGGGTAAGCAGCTACCGGCATGGTGGTTGGTTCTCGCCACCCTGGAAAGTACAGAAAAGGTGTTGTTCTGCCATCTCCCATTGATGACGGGACGTATTTCCTTAGCGAAGGGTTGTACCGTGACCGGTGATGGTCCTTAGGACTCAACCACAGTTCCCGCCAGTGTTGCTGTAGCGGCGGTCCGGTCATTCAGATTTTTATCCGTGTGCCTTCGAGGCAGGTCGGAGAGTCAGTAATATGACTATGTGTATACATGAATTTTAATGTTATCTGTGTTCTTTTGACAATGATTTATTAGATTTAACATCCAGTTTTTCATGGTACATCAAAGCCTCTGATAAAGATTTGGCAATTTTGAACTATATTGAAATATTTAAAAAATTATGTCAAGATTTCATTCTCCGAATGTCCATACCACACTAGCATAAAGAATGCTTTACTCATTATAGATTACTCCTGCGCCAGGCTCGCATATAGTTGCTTCTTGTAGTGAAACTTAAAACTCGAGGGAGTTTACATTTCTCTTTTAATCACAAGATCACATTAACTTTCTTTGAAATGAAAGACAATTCCTTTTTTACTGGTGATGCATGAATAAATTCTTATTTCTCAATTGCTAGCAAATAATTTTTGAAGTTCCAAAATCTGATAACTTCTTTACGGATACTGTTCAGTGAGTGGCGATTTAAAGAAATAGAGTGTTTTTATTTTCTAAATAAATTTTTCTTCCTTCATTGATTGAGAAAGTGAAAAAAAAAATCTTATCAGTCATTTTGTAAATGAGTTATAAGGTTCATTATATTTAATAGTGTTATTATATATGCATATTGATATATAGTAAGTTTACAAAAGGGAATTTCACAAAAATATGAATCAGTTCATTCATGAAATTTCCAGCATTAGATTTCACATTAAGGCTAATTATCTTTAAACTTACATTTATCATAAACGCTCATTTTAAAAATTTCTGCAAATGTATAGTTTGCATAATCTTTATATTCAATATATACATTTAAGTATCCTCTATGTAAGTATATCATTAAAATTTCCATAAATGTATCATATGGAGAAGGCCATCTTCGAAAACTAAATTCGCGTACCTTCTAAGGAGGCTTGTCCTTAAAAATTCCCTGAAAAATATCATAAAAATGAAATAGAAAATACAACAGATTTTTTAATGTTTCTTTAGACTAATAATTAAACATTTATATAATACATTAATTTTCAAAATAATTATATGAACAATCGATTCAGCAAAAATTAACTTTTAAAATTAGTGCAAAATAAGTATTACTTATACTGAACTGATTAAGGATGCGAGAATTCCTGGAAAATTTCTGTTTTATTAGCAGATATACATAAAATAAAAATATTAAGCAGAATTTTTGATAAATTAGCTGAACGAAGTACGAATGAAAGCAGCTGTAAAAGTAAGATTAAGTCAAAGCATGAAAATCGGTGAATGACGCAAATACTCATGTCAGCTGTTAACCCTTTAAAGGGCCATTTTTTTCTAGTCATATTATGTTAAAATATTTTTAGGCTTGAAATTAGAATAAGGAAAGGGATTCATTTAATTAATTAGATAAATTTAATTTGATTAATCAATTAATTTGGTTAATTAATAATTAAGTAACAAATCAAAACACATCATTTTGTCTGAGATAAAGAACTGAAGCATCTAAGTTTCTGACTTACTAAAAAAATTTGTCAGAACTTATGCCAACCTACATAATTTCATACAAAGATTGATAAATTTGGTGGGAAGCATACTTCCCACGGCCCTAGAAAGGGTTAAGATGACACACACTCGCTAACACAACCCCTTTTTACAGGGGGCTCTTACACACACCTCATAGATAGAACACAGTGTGATGTTCGAACCGAGACTCGAACCCGGGAAGCCCAGATCACGGTGTAGACCAGGACGCCAGCTTAATATCATGTTTTAGTTATAAATGAAAAGTTTAGGGTGAGAAATTTCGGGATATTTGGCGATTAAATTGGAATTTTTCACGAATGTGTTCAAATTGCTGACAACTTTATCCCTTGAACCAGCGTTTATGTCATCTTGCACACTTTGATTTGCTTTCGCATCAATTAATTTTATTTATTTACATCAATGAGAAAGTAAAATTTGTGAAAAAAGTCAATCCTAAAAATGCCATTTGTGACATTAGAAATTTTGAATGGATTCTGAATTGCGTAATTCATACCAGATCAAGGCATAACATTTTGATTCCGTAAGTTAAGATTTCGGCGCCATTAGCAATATACAAATATATTCTGCTATTTTTTTTTTTTTTCATTTTGAGATATAGATGGAATTAATTATGCTAACATCAGCTCCAGTGTAAAGAGGAAATGTACATTGATCTTCGATCACTTGTGAATAAAATAAATTTGAGGCAATCCTGTTCGTTATTCACAGAAAAGGTTACCGCTGAACCTACTGCAGATCGGAGTCTTCTTCTTTATCTTGTAGTTTTCGAATCCAGCTGCAAGGAAATGAAATTTTTCCAGAAAACTTTTAATGCAGTTTTCCTTTGGGATCAAAATTCTTGCGCTTGTTAGTTCGAGGAGGATTACGGAACGAATTAGTACTTCGTGTTCTTGTTCTTGATCCAGGGCGAAAACACAGCGACTTTGTTCTTCTAAATTTTTAGTTGTATCCAAAAATTCATTAGAAGAATTGTGTACATTAATTATATTACAAATTTTAGTTTTAGAGCTCGTATCACTAATATTATCAGCTACAACTACTAAACTATCAATATTTTCTTTATTGACAGCTAAAATATTTTTGATGGATTGAAATAATTTTTCAAATCCTAATATTTTACTCAAAATTCCCGAAACATCTAAAATAGCTACAAATCCTAATTTCTGAAAAAATTAGCTAGGCTTTAAATCACTTAATTCAGTTCTAGTGATAAGCAATTAAATTTTAGTATTTTTACTTTCCTTAAATAAATTTAAGAGTCAAGTCTTAGAATATTAGTATTTTGGCTGTCACTGAAAATTATATCCCATACATTTTCAAAAAAATTTGGATCTAATTAAGAAACAATTGATGCATAAAATATGACAGACTATATCAATAATATCACAATTATTCATGAATTTATCTATATCTATACTTATAAATAAAGCTCAATGTGTGTGTGTTAGCGCTCTACAGACCAGGTCATTTGACCTACAGCTACCAAATTTGGTACATGTATACCTTGGAGGTCGGGAATGTGCACCTGGGGTTCCATTTTTTGAATTTCTAATTAGAATTTTAATTATTAATTAAAAACTAACTTTCCCTCCAAAAAAATCTTTTCTTTTTCCCCACCGCCAAATGAGTAAGGCTTAAGTTTTTTTTGTTTTTTTTTCCAACAGTAATGAGGCTAGGCTTAAGATTTTTCGGCCGATTATTTCAAAGGATTCTGTTTATTTTCTAAATGTTTGATGCATTTAAAATTAAACATTGTTAATTAATAGATCTTTCAGATTCATTCTGAAGTACTTTTGAATTAAAATAAAACAGAATAAAGGAAATTAAAAATTGCTAATCTGCATAGCGTTACTCCAACTGACATAGAAAAGCTCTCGCATTTGCGTTACCGTAACTGGCTTTGAAAATTCACGCATGCGCATTGTGTTCTGATTGTTGACATGACAACCATTATCAACGGATGATTTAAATTATTTTTAGGTTAGTTGCATGCTTTTGTAATTAAATTGTATTTATGTCAGTTATATATTTTTTGTATATGCTTATAGCTTTAAGTACATCGTTTTTAAGTAGTTTTTTTAACCTGTTTTCAACCGATTATTTTAAACGATTCGTTTTATTTTCTTAGCGTTTGATGCATTTAAAATTAAACATTGTTAATTAATCGACCTGGTCATGATGAATCTGAGAAAATTTTGTTGACAAATTCTTGAAATCTATACTTATAATAAAGCTCAATGTGTGTGTGTGTGTGTGTGTGTGTGTTGGCGCTCTACAGGCCAGACCATTCAACCTACAGCTACCAAATTTGGCACGTGTATACCTTGGAGGCCGGGAATGTGCACCTGGGGGTTATTTTTTCTAATTTTTAATTAGAATTTTATTTATTTAAAAATTAAGCGAAATTTTGGCGTATTTCTGCTATAACTTCCGAAAATAATACCGCACAAAAAAGATTTTTACATGAAGTCAAAGATCAAAAATTTATCTTTTAAATGATACCAATGTTTTAACCTTAAAATTAAGTTTCTATTTTTAATGAATTTTTAAATAAATATTTTAACTATATTGTTCAACAATTTTTTTTCGTACAAAATAAAAATAAAATTTAAGCTGCACGAGCACGTTTCGCATTCATGGGAAAAAAATTAGCTTTTTTCAAAGTGTTGCTATCACATTGATTAAAGCTCCAATTAAAAATAAATTAAATCTTTTTGGAAATGAAATCCGCAAAAATATAATTTTCGGCACGTGTCTGTAGGAAAGGAAACAAATATGAAATATTATTTTTTCTAAAAAATAAATTCAAGAAAAATTAATTTATGCTCTTTTACACTCTCTATATTATTAATCCAATAAATCAGTTTTATTTTAAGGCAAGTTTTATTTAATACGAACAGGATATCCATTCAAATCAGGGCTACACAGCTAATTTGTAAACCTTTAGTAAGAAACAGATCTGCTAAAATGGTCTAAATGGAAAATGATTATATTTTATGTAACTTGATTCAATAAATGCTCTAATAAATAACGAATTTTTGATTTTACATAAAGCTTCTGCTGTGGAAATCACGATTAACAAAATGTTCTTGAAACACTAATATTTTAAATAAGGAGTTAATTTCCAATCAACTAAATCAATCAATTAAACTGACTGATTTATGAAAATTTGAATATCACTATTCAATAAAAAAAGGATAATTTCAGATTTTTCATCGATCGTTTCAAAGAAAATACGCCAATCAGCCCGCAGGTTTCTCAAGATTAATTGGCCTAAGATTATGGAAATGTTGAGTTTTCCTAAATTTTTAACATTCAAAACTTTATAAATAAGTCTTAGTTGATCGTGGAAAATAGAAACATTCATTCATTTATTTAAAATTTGGTGTGTCCAGAATATTTCTCAGAATATGATAACTTAGTGCATTAAATTTAGACTTCATAATTTTTGAAATATATTTATAGGCCGGAACAAAATATTATTATTTATTTCATTTCAATCCTTTTGAAAGCAAAACTAAAAACTGAATTTTTTGTTGAATCTGAGAAATTTTTGTTGAATTATTCTTTGAGATATTACATAAATTATGAAAAATATTTTGTAGTTCAAATAAAACTTAAATATCGAGCGATTCTGTTTCATTACTCATATTCAATAATAATAATAATAATAAACAAATAACAATAAAGATGATAAAAAAATAAAACGCTTGGTTTTATTTAAAAATATCTTTATATTAATTGCAATTTCATCATTTCCATTTCAAATTAAAGTTGAAGTTTTACCGGAAATGACAACAAATTAGCAAAATATATATAGTAAATTGAACGAAACGATCTAAACAATAGTATAAGTTCGGTATGACTATCAAAATTTGAAGATTAAAAATGTTTTGTTTGAGAATCTATTAAGAGACCAGTTACTTAAAATATTTAATTGAAAATTGTAGCGAGCGGTAATACCGGCGAACCGGCTGGTCGCCAAAGGCGGCTAGTATTATATAAACTAAGAAAGATATTCTTTAGTGCCCATCAAGTTTAAACGCTCAGTGACTATTTTCAGTAATCATATTACGAAAAAAAAAAACTTTGTTTTAGTAAAAATATTATTTTATTAATTGCAGATTAATCCTTTCCACTTAAATTTAAAGTATAAATTTTACGGGAGCTAACAGAAAATTAGAGAGATACATATTACGTTATGACTGAAGGCGTTTATAATATTATGAGTGAATTATATGACTATCAAAATATGAAGTTTTAAAATATTTTGATAAAGAAGCAATTAAAGTAGGAATTGCATAAAATATTTAATTATTAAAATTTTAGCGAACATTAAGATTGGCGAACCGGCTGGTCGCCAAAGGCGGCTAGTTATAAATAAAAGCCACAAAAATATATGAATTAAAATGAATATACTTTTATCTATTATATAAATAATAGAAAAATGTGAAATAAGATTTAGCATTCATTATATATATAACTGTTGGTATATTAACTCCTATATTATCTATTATATATTTTTTACATAATTAATACCTTTTCGATATTATGTATATTTATTTTTATACGAATTAAGTAAAAAAATTTCAAAATATTAAATAAAGTACAAAGTACTCTATCAGACGTAGCCACAGACAATCTATAGAAACGACAAGAATAATACTCATGATGATGGTTTTATCATTGCTATTAATAAGTTTAGTTGAGCGAGGTGAAATATGATCAATAATATTGGAGACTTAAATAATCATGTACATACAAAAATGAATCCTTGTGAATATGCATCTCTCTTGTATGTGGAATTGAATTTCTCCAGACATTTGTCATTTTTCATATTTCCATGTTCATCCTAACTGTTTTGATAGTAACCACTTTCCATTTCTATGTGTGTGAAAACACACTTCAGTTTGAAAAGAGTTGCAATTTTCTCTTCGGCTCATGAATTAATTGGGATAGAGCTGATAAACAGTTGCTGCCGAGTTAAATTGTTTATTTGTTGAGACAATTTTTGCCAATTACAAAAAAAAAAAAATGAAATTTAAATTCCCTTGGAAGTCGCAGTTGCTGGATTTCATCTTGCGAGTCAGCCTTTTCCTCAGATCAGTTGACATTTTTTCTTTTAATCATTTTCTTGTTACAACTAATCTTATTTATTTATTTCAAATTTTGAATCAACCGGAATCAAACTACAGTTTTTACTGATAATGATATGAAGACACTCTCCAACCGATCCCTTTTATCTTCTAATAAGTAAATGATATTAATAAGGATTTTACTCTTGCGAGTTTATATTTCTCGATAAAGGACTCCATATTTTTTTATTCCAGGTGCAAATAATGACTCTGCTCATCTTTTCAGAATTATGTGTTTATTAAAAGTTGTAAATACTTCAACAAAATATGTAATAGCAATGATGTTCCTATAGACTAGAAACGGCCAAAATAATTGCAGCTTTGAAAAACGAGGAGCCTAAAAATGAAATCTCCTTTTATCGTCCCATTTCACTGACCTCGGCAGTATGCAAAATGTTTCAGCGCAATATTTATAAAAGATTCGTCAATTTTATTTATTCCAATCAGGATTCGAATATATGTATTTTGGGGTTTCCTCCTTTTTGAGTTTGTACGATTGCGTTGTTCTGCTTTTTTTTTTTTTTTTCAAAAAATGTTTACTGCCCATTTATTAAATTAAATGTTGATTACGTGTTTCTGGAAATCAATGTTGCTTATGATTCGCTTTAATCTGATGCCCTAATTTATAAACTATCTTCTTTGGATATTAATCCGAAAATTGCACTTTTGATTTGAAACTTCCTCTTCAAGGAAAGATATTTTTGTCCACTGGAGCAATTCTGCCAACTTTTCTAAACCAATACGCAGAGTTTTTCCTCAAAGAAGGTGTAATTCCTTCTATTCTATTTTTATTTTAAATGGCAAATATGTATGAAGCCATACACATTCTGTCATCATCGGTATTATATACACTGATGGGGGTCTAGGATCATTCTTCTAGTCAAGTGAATCGCAGCCTACAGACTTCTTTAATTAACACTGAAAATATGGTACAAACAAGGGAAATTAGGCATTTCTCCTTCCAAATGTTGAGCCATAAGTTTGATGCGGCAGGAAAATATTTCAAATTTTTCTCTTCTGGTCAACTTGGTTGAAATTCTCTGGGTAGACAAGATCAGAGTTGGTACCACTTTCAAACTCTTTTTTTTTTTAAATAACTTCTTTATATTTCTCAGCTCTATTAAGTCTTTAGCGTTAAATCCTGAAGATTGAAGTTAATTCATTTAGTTCAGCTTATTAACCTCAATTATAAAAGGTACTATTGAATATACTTGTTCAAGATTTTCCCTGGCGTGCCAAACAAATCGAAAGAAATTAGATCCTCTTTACAGTTCTGGTTTATGATATGCTACTGGTTTACTCAAATTTATCCTCTTCCACTTCTTTAAAAGGAATTGGATTCCTCTTCCTTAAGTATTAGATAAAGCTGTTGAAAAGAGCTTTTCTTCATAAAAAGTATTGCAAATTGGGCGAATCACCACTATATTATTCTTGGTCCGATTCTGTAATTTCTGGTACCCTTTCTTTTGCTAAAGATTTGTCAATTTTTTTTTAATTCTTGGAATCTTATAGTTACAGATATCCTGAAATATGATTTTACATTCTTCGAGAATCACCAAAATGCTCATATTCATACTTCATCTTTGCCACCTCGGAATAAGCAAGTGAATCCCTTTCGAATAATTAATTTTTCCGGCTAGAATCCAGGGCCTGATAGAGCAATGGGCAAACTAGGTATTGCCTATGGGTCTTTGCCAATTGCCTTTTTTTTTGGGGGGGGGCTATTTTGACAGTTATTTAATTTTGTGCTTTCATTTCACTATGAAGACCGGGCAATAGGATTTATTCAAATTAAAACCCTGTATTGTATAAATTAAATTTCAATCATTTTTCTGGTAATATTTCTAATTAATATTCATTTGCAAGTTTTTATATTATTCTATTTATAATCTGTATTATTTATTCTATGTATAATGTAATGCTTTATAATTAAAAAAAATATTCTATCATATTATTAGTTATTATTTAGATTGCGTTAAAAAAGTTCGGTATCTTTCTCCTAATTAGTTTAAAATTACTTTTAAATTTCAGTCGTGATATTTTATGCACGATATGTTAAAACCTTTTAAAAAGTGATCCGCAATCAAGCGCTCTGCTATTTAAGTTTGCCAAAATTTGTTACTTGAAACTTACTTATATAAAAACTTACATGTTACTTATATATTTGACTTTAAAAGTTTGATGGAAGAAAGAACCTCAAGTTTTGAAATGCCTTAAGACCCCAGAAAGTTTAATCCAGCTCTGCTAGAATAGTAGATTTGTATTGAATATGTAAGTAGAAAAAATTAGCGGCACAGTATAGAGAATTAATTGCTTTTTATTCATAAACATCACGGGAAAAGCTACCTATGAATTAAATAACTGAAAACACTAGAAATACACGGAGGTGACAAATGTCATGGGATAGTAATATGTAAATATACAGATAACATTAATATCGCGTACAAAATATATAAATAGGAAGTGTACTGGCAGAGCTTTCATTTATATTCAAGTGATTCACGCGAAAAGGTTTCTTTCCCGAGTCTGACCACATATCAGAAATATTCAAACTTTGAACTTGGAATGACTGTTGAAGCTAGACACATGGGACATTCAGTTTTGGAAAATGATAGGGAATTCAACATTCCGACATCCAAAGTGTCAAGAGTGTGCGGAAAATACCTAATTTCAGGTATAACTACCCACCACAACACAGGATACCATAACTGTTTGCGAGTGGCTTGAAGAACATTCTGGACAATACTAGCGAATAATTTGGCCACTTACATCTCCCGACCTGAATCCCATCGAACATTTCTGGGACATAAGTGAGATATCAGTTCTTGCTCAAAATCCTTCACCGGCAACACTTTAGCTATTATGGACGTCTATAGAGACAATAGGGTTCAAAATTTCTGTAAGAAACTTTAAATGACTTCTCGTCGAATTCTTGTTACTCATAGGACAAAAGAAGATCCGACACATTATGAGGTATTATCCCATGACTTTTGTCACCTCAGTGTACGTTAATAAATGATTTTCGATGGTTCACATCTACAAAAAAAACCTGAAAAAGGCTTATAGAAAAGGGAGTAAGGGAAGAAAGCTGTGGATTCAATGTGTTTTAAAATAGATATCTTAGAGAATGTTAATCTCGAAGAGTAGCAGATCTGAATGTTGAAAACCGCAAGCTATCTAACTGATGCCATGTAAAATACGGCACAGCGGACACAGAGTATGGACAAAATATACTAGCCAAATTCGAGTATAGTTGTTTCTTATTTGATTGTGTTTGAATACAAGCAAGTCAATTACCTATAATTTGCAGTAGAGAGTATAAGACAAATTTACCAAGCAAATTGTATTCGATAGTATAATTTTTTATAAAGTAAATAAAATGGGTGATTGGAAAAATAGAGCGAAGCAGCATCAGAACTATTGAATATATCTTTAGATTTGAAACAAAACTGAAAACATTCTGCTCATTCTCAAATGAAGAAATAGAAGAGAAACTATCACTAAGGGCTCTTAAAGATGTAAACAGATTACACTCACCATAGAATTATCAGAAGATTGGCTAAATGAAGAAAAAAAATTGGCTTAAATTTCATAAGAAATATTGGTAATTCGTTCCGCGCACATGAATTCAATAAATCGAACAAAAAATGCATTTGAATAAATAAGGAAATTGTCATATCAGATTACAATAAAAATGCTATTTCATTTTGTATGATTATTGGGTGATATTTCCAGAAAAGCAATGCATTTAAGATCCAGATGATACAGGCCTATTAACTTCTAGATTTGAAACTTGATTAAATAAATATATTTATGTAGAATAACATGTCAGAAATGTATGGCGTAAATGAATAGAAAATCCACACTTGCGTGTCTAAAACACCTAAAGCTAGAGATTATTTTGAACATAAACTCAAAACCGATTGTTTCAGATTAGTTTAGTAAACATGCCGTTTTTGAAACAACACGGAAGTTATTTCGAAGAGAAATTCTTTGAACATTATTTTTCAGATTACGAGCATGTAAACTGAACGAAAACCCTATTCCCAAATTTCTACAATACAAAAACGTGAGGATATTTGTCCTCAATGGGTATAAAATGCACCAGTAATTGCTTTGATACCACAAATATCTTTAGGCATTTGAAAATTATTTGGTGACTATGTATGCTCCAGAATGATCAAAAAATATATGCACACAATAGCCATCTATAATAATAAGAGTAAATGAATATTGGCTTGATGTATTTTGCATATTTTCGCTTTAATACATAATCTTCTAATCTGGTCTGAAATATTTACCGAATTATTTGCACGCTATAACAATTTAATATTCCTGATGATCTCTCACCAAAGCTTTCTCGAAGTGAGTAAAGAACAAACTATGCAACTTAGTTATGAGAAACATAGTTTAAAAGCAATCTCATCGTTTCGCTGTCAATGCATAGTTCTACATTAAGTTATATTAAATATTAGGAATTTGAAGTGGATAGCAAAATTGGTCAATTATATCAGACTGTTAAACTAATATTTTCCTTAATAAAAAAATAAATTTGCATGATCCAAATGAATGCTCGTAATATTGACACGCATTTTGGATTTGACCGAAACAAAGATGAATACACGGAGTAAGAACATGAATTATAGCCTTGACCTATGAGTTTACTTACTTCTCAATTAGATGTTTCATTTTGTTTGGTATATTAATTGTTATTTTTATTTCTTTAATAATATAAAGGGTATTTGAGATATTGAAGCATTTCTTAGAGATTTTTCATTTCAAATTACTTAATATTTTCCTTTGACTACCGATTTAAAACTAAAAATTTAGCAATTCGATGCGCTTGCCAGTCATTATTTTAGTATGTGAAAGCAATAACTGCTTACTCAAAATAGTTCCAATTTCCAATCGATTTCTTTCAATAAATTATGAAAACTTAGCGAATGATCCACTCTTTACTTTTGAATGCCTCTTTGAACTATTAATCCCTTATACTTCTAAAAATAACAATGCAATATTTTCTGGTAACTTTCTAGCATAACATAAGCTAAGTTATTAACGAAAAACTTCAAGAAATAGGAACGCAGTTGGAACATATTTTGAAGGATTCTAACGTCTTGATCATTAATTAAGAAAGCTTTTCCCCGAATTAACATTTTTCTCTGTCTACATAAAGGAACTTCTTTTCCGTAAATTGTAGAGTGTGGGCGCGGTTCAAATTGTGTTAATGCAAATAGAACGAATACCAAGTTTTTAAAACATTCTCACAATTCTACACAGCGAAATTGAACATGACTCAATAATATCCATTAGGATGTCTTTATTCTATATCTAAAACTTTTTTGTCAGCATAAATAGCTGATAAAAAAAAGTCATCTAATTTTATAAAGAATTTATTTTAATGAATAAGGTCAGTTAAAATTGGATTTTTTTTTTACAATGCCCTCATACATTATTTCGAAGATAGAATGCTATATTCAAAATAAATTGTTTGTAGAAAAATAATTTATAGAATGCAGGTAAAATAGGACAAAGGGCTTCATATATTATTATATTGTTCTACGTCCATTAAAATGCTTAATAGTGATAAAAGTGTAATGATTGTTAACACAAAGGGATCTAAACTGAGAATTTTTCATAAGTTCTTATTTGGGGCATACAAAGATTCATAACCAATATTTAAACGGCATCCATTCCAAAGTTTTCTACAATGAAAAATAGAAATTGCAGTTACTGAAAAAGTTTCACGAAAGTTCCCGAATCATTTAAAACATCATCAGTATATATATATATAAACTCTAATAATCTCTACAACGTTCGATTATGTTCATTTGAAAGGAAACGGTTGATAATGCACTGCAATTAACTTTAGAATTTTATATATCAACTTATTTTTTTTAATTGTCTCTAGTGTCAAATAATATTTTGAAAAATATCACGATTTCTTTTCTTTACACGTAAGAATTCAAAATCCAATTTCACAAAAAATATTGATAATTTCTTTCCTGAATTGGCCTAGCTTGGCCAGTAACCCTTATCCTTATGCAATTAATCAATCTTTCCTGATTGATCAATTTTGGACGTTAATGGATAGTACGAAAAATGATTTGCTAGATAATGAATGTAAGGAAGAGATTATTTGCAAATTATTACCATCCTTTGAATGCAATACAAATAAATAATGCTACAAAAGTAATTTTAAAACATCTTCGGTTCTAAATAAACTCTTAATTTTTTTCTGCTTATGGATTTTTCCCAGCCGATCTTTGTTGTTCTATGTAAAATATTAGAAGAACAAGGCAGAAAGTTTTTTCCATAATAAGACCCTGTAATTTTTCCATGAAATATGAATAGATTCTTTGTAAATTGTTTTTGCATAGCTTATTCTCATAACATTATTGAAATCTTTAAAATCCGAAAACTAATTAGATGCTTTATTATTCAGTGAATAATAATGGTTCATTTTAAGGCTCTAATACTCAAAATGTACAACTGGCATAAGCGGATTTTTTCCGAAAAATTAATCTGAGATTTCTTGAAAATGTATAGATATTTTTTCTAATTATTGAAAGCAATAAACATCAGTACAGTATTGAAAAACATCATAAAGGTGTAGTGTAAGAAATCAAATATATGTTTAAATGTTTTCGAATGCTTTTATTTAATAAGCCGAAACTTATCAATAAAGGGATATTTTACGTTTTTCTATAATTTGATGCCGTTCAAAGCCGAAAAAGGATTTTTGTAAATTTTGAATATGGTTAAATAAGAGAATCGATGTCTTGGTTTACATACGGTTAATTTATTATCATGGACTAAGACTTGAATATAGAGCTATAGTAATATTCAAGAGATTTGCTTAACTATTCACTAAGAGTATTGCTTTTCAGATATTCTTTGTGTTTCACAATTGTAAAGAACTATTATACTTGCACAATGGCTTATAGGTGAGCTAAAAGGATTTAGTTAAATCATATATTGAACCACATTTTAGACAGCCAAATTAACCAATTAGTGAGTAAGTTCCGTCTTGAAGAAATTAAATGACCGAATGTTACAACAATATTGAAATGAATCAAGAGTGAGGTTTAAGAATGTACTTGGCTCTTTAATAAACCCTGAATTAGGTCTGTAGTGTTACCAAGAATCGTTCATTTGTGGAGATTTCCTGTTGGCATTTGTTCTAGATGAAAATTATTTAATCAACAATTGGGCAAATTTCAAATTCTTAATACATGTTGCATATACAATCATAAATCCTTTAATATGATTTAATTTTCCTGAAAAGTCAAAGTATTTGATTCCAGAGAAATTTCGGCATAGTGCGATGGAAATTTGGCAGTCGGAAATTTGCAATGTTAATATTTTAAGAGTAATTTCTTTAAGACGATAATTATTAGGTATTGTTTTCCTTTGATCTTTGCAGTAAGATTTGGCTTAAATTTTATGTCTAACGCTTTTAACATGTTGATCACAGAGGAAATTTTGTTAATTGACATCTCAAAACACAGTAGTCATTCAGATATCGGAGAAGTGATTAGGCGTTTAAACTTGTAATATAATTCATAGTAAATAATAAACATGGTTTAATCAAGGTTCAAATTATCATCTTAACGTGAAAATAAAATATGACAGAAGGAAAATCAGACTTTTACATACCTTTCAAACATGTTCTTTTAATATTAAATGCATATTTAAAGAGAATACAAGTAATAAAAGATTGGGTATTTTAACCCCTTACTGTGGAGTCCGGGTTTAATTCATGCATAGAATAATAATTTTTCAACTAATAGACTAAAGTAAAGTTATTTATAGACGAAAAATTTGAATCGTGCGTGGAGTCCATAAACAATTCAAGTATTCCATAGAAGCTTAGTTGAATCAATACAGTATCTTTCCAAATCAGAAAATGAAATATAATCAGATAGCAAAACCACTAACTTTTAAGGGATTAAATTAACAATGTAAAAATAATCTCCTTATTTAACAGCTCAATTTATCAAATTTTACACAGTTCTATAAGTAAATTTTCATACAGTTCCAGCTACTTTTCTTTTATTATTAAACATTTTCTTATTAATATTAAAAAAATTCGTAGTATGACATTTACAGGAAGTGGATTTTCGGCTCCAGTAAGCAAACAATTTATCTTGCAGCGACACGCAGGACAACGTACGCTCCAAAGGACAACTGGTAGCCAGCCACCGCTGCTCTCTGTTGACACAATGTTGATTAAGAAGATTAGAAGCTATGTAAAAGTTTTCCCATTTTCTCGATGTATTTAAAAATTTCCCCTCGTACAAAATTTCCGTTAGAGCTTGAAGAGGAAGATGGGCTAAATGAGTATGATTCTTCATAGCGCTTAAAGTACTTACTTGCCCGGCGAATGCACATAATAGGAATAAAGGATTTTCTGATCGTCTCAATATCATTTTAGCACATCTCTTCACGTACAGCATGGCCTTACTATCAGAATCTTGGTTCCAAAATAATGCGATATCAAAATCGTTCGAGAGCCTTCCATTCATTAGTTGTCTTAAAATGTCCAAGGAAGTACATACGTTTCCGATTTCCGGGATAAATTTTTTGGGAATTGATTGTAGATTAATAAGAGGTGGTTCGATGAATGATTTGCGCCATTTCAGTTGATAAATATTCATCAAATATCCTCCGTAGTCATCTACAAAACGTGAAATCGTAAAAGGATTTTCCTCTTTTGAAAGCATCATCAGTATAAATATTATACAACCGCGATATCGCGTGAGTCAAGAAAGCGTAAATTGTTTTTTTATTTCAAGTAATCTTTTACTGTCTAATCTATTGCCGGATTTAAACTCGGCAAGTTATAAGACGACCAGTAGGCAGAACATGCGTAGAAAAGGAACTGATTTATGATTGCCACAATTTCATAATATATATTCAGGCATTTTATGCTTGCCTATAAACTGTCGTTTTGGCGCCCCTGAATTTTTCTTTTTTACTGCGTATCGTTTATCGTTTTAAAATGATGGATATTTACACAAAGAAACATGGTAAAATAAGAAAATGGTCAACATACCCACATTTGGAAAACTATAGGAAAATATGGTAAATAAAATGAAAAAAAAAGCACTATATCTTATCAGAATGAACAAAGAGCAAAAAATGTCAGAATTAATCTATGATAAGTGATCAATTTTTTCACGCCAAAAAGCCGCCAAATTCTATGAATGCGATACATAGGAGGAAAAAATACGATACAGCTGCATGTTGTTGTCCCGTCGGGTAAAAGTAAAATTCAGTTTTATGGGTTGAGGTCAGAAGTGAATTCTGACATGCTGAGTTTAATTAAGTTACATTAATATCACCTTCCGATGCAATATGAGCTCTATTTTGTGGTAACTCCTAATTTCGAACCATAAATAGGTAACAAAGTTTTAGCCTGAGTCAAAATGTCATTTCTGAACTTTGATGATATACCAACGTGAGAGCATTTAACCTTGCTGGATTTAATGTGCATTAGCAATTGCCTTTTAACCGAAAGTGTCTTCTGGTATTGAGCATCCCTTACTATCATATCGCCCCCCCCAACCCATTCCTCCGAGTAAGTAACTTTTTATTATTAAATATTAAGGACATAAGCGAACTTATAAGAGAAAGAAAGGAATCTTAAGAATAGTATTAATATTTTTCCCCCGTCTACTATTTACTCCACATCCTAACAAATGAAAACAACGTTGAAATAATTTAGCAATCCACCTCACTAATAATTGAGGCCACTAATTGCGCAATGTAATAATCAGTTCTTCAAAAGACAGGTAATTTAAAGGGGACCGTTGAGTTTCATTAACTGAGTTTTATAAAAATCAGTTTAAATGAAAGCAGTTATAATCTCGTATTTGCTGCTGAATCCTGTCACTCATAATTTCGATATTTCTTATTTATATGAATATAAGATGGATACATTTTTTCCTAATGTTCTGCGTTCGGTAATGATATTACATATTTTATTACATTTATTTTTAATTATTTGTATTCTTCTTTCGTTGCTATTCAGAAAGCTTTCAGACATTCATAAATATTACTTTTTTCACGAATTTGAAAAATAAAAGTTTTATAATCTTTATTTTTATCCCTAATATTTTATTTTCCCTCCAATACCAACATTGTTTTCGCATACACAGGTGTATGTGTACCTTTGATTGAAGGCCGCGGTGGCCTGGTGGTAAGGTCTCGGCTTCGGAACCGGAGGATTTCAGGTTCGTGATCCGATTCCACCGAAGAACCGTCGTGTAAGTGGGTCTGTTACACGTTAAATCCGTCATGACCAAACGTCCTCCCGCTGGTGTGGTGTGGTATGGAGAGGGAGGTGCCAGCTCAGGTGTCGTCCTCGTCATCTGACCGCGGCAAAATTACGAGGTCCGTCCCAAAATAGTTCTAGTGTTGCTTCAAACGGGACGTTAATATAACCAAACCAAACCAACCTTTGGTTAGGAACCTATGATCTAAAATGCATTATTTTAAAATAAATTACTAGAGACGAAGTATCAAAATGTAATAACAAATATTGGTATGCTATATATTTTACATTTTTTTACTTTAAAGCAATTAGTGCATTAAAGTAAGAAATAATAATAAAATAAAATCTTATTTTTAAAATTAAATTCCAGTCTTATTAGAGGGATAATTTTAGACTGGCTGGTAATCTTGGTAAGATGACGATGACTTGTTAAGAAGACGATACTGAAAGCACACACACCTTGTCTAGACTTTCAACACTTCATCAGCAAGAACACGTTTTACTGACACGGAATTTACGTATGCATACACAACGGATCTTCAGTTGAATTGGGCATTGAACTTGAAACCTCCCGATTTTGAAATTTGAGACCTACCTAACAGGCTACCAACCTTGAGACACTGTCTCAAGGTTGCTGCGATTCTTGTCTTTTATGCAAACGACGGCCTTTCAAAATTGATTGCGTTGACACACAAAATTGCATTCATTTTGCTATACTAGCCACAACTTTTAAAGCCAACAGCTTATATCAGATCGCATTATTCCAATTTAATTATGCGGATTTTCGTTATAAGAATTATTATAAAATTTAAAAAAAAATTCTAAAGATTTTGATATTTCCTTTATTGTTATTAAAATTAGGAATTTAAACGTTGAAAACATATAATGTGGTTTTAATATTTTTAAGACTGAGTGTTTTGAATTCTTAAATAATTTATACATTTTTAGTGTTTAAAATTTTTTTGTATAACTTATGTTTTGAAGATTAATTTATGTAAATTTTAAATCCCTAATACGTTATTAAATATTTCTGTGGTTCATTTATTACAGCTTTTATTTATTTTTTTAATTTTTTACTTTCTCTTATACGAAGAAAAGAGAAAGCATTACAATCATCAAAAAATTCGAACTCAAGATTTTGATGAATCGCAAGATTTTAGACCTCTCTGAGTTCGAATTTTTGGAATTATGTCTGTCTGACAAAAATATTTCAAAAGCGCTTTGAGCTAAATGGGTGAAATTTTTATTCAGTCTTTACACCAAATTAAAGATTTATATCTTTTTTTGACAAAATCCGTTCAGAGGATGTCTGTCTATCCGGCTGTCCGAATATAAGTTAACACGATAATTACAAAACGAAGAGAGCTAGATGGATAAAATTCCGAACAAATTTAATATCCATAATGTAGATACTTGTCTAATTTTGAGACACATCAAACAAGAGTTTGAGATCTGTCGGTCTGTGCTTTCAGAAGCATGTAAACGCGATAACTCAAACACAATCATTTAAATATTACAAATTCGGAATGTGATTTTGTGACCACAAATGTAGTTCTGTGTTATCTTTTTGTTGCAATTGGTTGGGGAAAATGTATCTAAAACACAGATTCGATTTTCGAATACTATTAACCGCATGCCAGGCATTCATCGCCAGAGATCTCTGCAAGGATCACACGATAGATTCAGCAAAAAAGCTGAATTCATGTCAAAAGGTAATATTTCGTAACTGTTGAGTGTCATATAAGACGTACTTTGGGATAACATCTTTAGAAAAGAGTATGTGAGAAAGTTTTTAGACACCACTCCCGCTAGCAATGAAAACCAACATTAAAGTGTCACAATGACTGTCATTCTAGCATGTATATCAATAATACGAATCTTGCTTAAAAGAACTTCACACTTAATTAGGAATGCTAGAAATATTTATTCCTGTTGGTAGCTTCACTATATCACATGAAATATCTGGACTGTGATTAAATGGATTGCTCCTGACACACTTTCCCTTACTCTTCTCACCAACAGGAGGTTGTTCGATTCTCAATGAATTTATCTTGCTTCAGGCCTTTATAAATTGGAGAAACCGGGTCTCGAACTTGGGACCCTCAGCTGTTGCTTGATGATCAAGTCTCAGCCATAAAGTTACAGAGGTCCAAAACAGACTATGGCCTTGCGGACTTTCAGCAATTAGAGTCCTGGGCCTCTTTTATTTTATTTATTTATTCGTTACTTAGAAAGAAGAAAAAAAAACTCCTCTTTTTTTTGTTAAAGGTGGACGTGTGGAGAAATTTAAATCCATGTAACATAGACGTGGGTAAGCCTCTCTTCAAAAAGAACACACACATTATAACATATTCAGTAATTCTGAAACTAACACAACTTTTACCCTATGTTGTATACTAAGCTCACCGAACTTAACAAAATCTCTCCGCCTTCTTTAGATATTTGAATTTGTTATCTATCCGGATATTGAGTAAATGAGATTAGCCTACTAAAAATTGACGGCAAATACAAAATAAAACTACAAATTTAATTGAAAAGCAATAAATGATACCAAGTCTCTTTTTAATTAGATACTTTGTATCATTATAATGATACAAAGTATGTTATAAGATTGTTTGTATCATTACAATGGTACAATATAACTAGTAAGAAATCCTTAAAATAAATGAGCTCGTAATGTAACAATAGAAACCGACCTTTATTTAATCAAAAACAAGATTTTAATCATCAAGAACAGCGAATGAGGTTTTCAATTTAATATCATGAAACACATCTTTATCGAATATCTTCATAACAGACTACATTGCGTAAAAGACTATATTGAGTTATCCTAGCACAAATTATGTTTCTTGTTCGCTTAATTTTGTTACCGTATCTTTATTTGATTTCTGTCTAAAAATAACTAACATTAACTTTAAAAAGGTCATTCATTTCAAGTTATAGTATATTAACAAATTGCTGGGAAGGACATTGATTTAAGGACATTGACTGGGTAAAAATCGTCAAATTTGACAAAACTAACGAATAAAAAATTTTAATGCGCAATATTTAAGCCTGTTCTTTTAGCTTTCCGAATTTGTCTTATTTTTTTATTCTACTTTCTTTAGAAATAAAGTTACGGCTGTTTTAATTTATTATAGTGTGACGAAAGTCAAACCGGAAATGGAATTTCGAAACCGGAAGTTGATGTAAATATCGCGATTTGTCAAGGAATTTCAATGCTAAAAATTATTAAAAATGACTAAAATAATTAATATATGACTTTTATACCTGATAATAAATATATGTAGGTATTATTTTTAATTTGTTTGATCAAAATTGGGCATCTTCGTGAATTAAAAAAGAACACAAAAGGGCTTAGTTGTAAAGGAAAGTTAACCGACAAATTTATTGATAAACTACAAAACTATTATGGAATCGCCATTCGCAGTAATGTGGGAAATCTGGAAAAAATGCAAAGTGCTATCATTGCCTCCTTTTTTCACTGCTGTTCCGGCACCAATAATCCAATGCATCGCCATTGCCCTGAAGGACCAGATAGTTGGTGTAAGTTTCAGAGAGCCAAATTTTCAGGGATAGAACTTCAGGAAAAGAAACCAAGCCTATCATCTACGATTATAAATAAAATAAAAGTAGCATATATGGAACTGTGTGACCAAAAATTATTGCAAAAATGCCTGCATGCAAAAACAAAAGTTGTGCCCTAAGAAACATTTGTTGAATGGAAAACTCTTCGTTTAAGCACTTATATTGCTGTTTTAATTTACAATTCTGGATACTCTGATTTATTACCAGTTTTTGAAAAATTAGGTGTACCTGTTCAACCAGAACAAGTGAAAGGTTTCATCAACATTGATGATAACAGAATAACCGATCCGATACGACATTCTTCAGCGTCAGTAAAATTGTCCAGAAAAAAACAACAACTAGAAAGAGTAAATCTGTAAAGGATGATATAAAGGAAGGTACAGCTTATAAATCAAGAGAGTTGTAGACCTATTGAAGAATAATAATTTTGCTTTTTTTCAAAATATAAACTTTAAAAACATTTTCTGAATAATTCAATTTTTGCACTTTATCGATTACCGTAAATACAGTATCTCAAAATGCTCTGAATATATTCTTATGAAATTTTGTAGAATTGTTTTATACATTATTTTGAATGCTATACTAAAAACTAAGATATAAATGCATTTTTAGACATTTTACAGTTATTCATAGACAAATTGAGTACATTTTTTTCAAAACATTCTTGCTTATATAACTGTTTTGGCCATATCTCAGCATACATTCAATATATTCAAAACATTTTAGTTCAAAGCATGCATATGGGTTATTACAATGTTCTCCTAAAATATTTTTAATATCTGCTTGTAATTGTTTTCTATGCGACTACTGGCGTAACAGTTATTTTTTGTTTGTTTTTTCTCTATAATTGTCCTATTCTGTGCTGTACAGAAAATTTCACTTTCTCCTCATCGAAAATTCATTATTTATACCGATAGCATGAGTGCGTTGGAAGCACTTTCTCATTATCATAATCGGATGCACCGGATAGCTAAACAAATTTTATTCACTTTGCATCTTTTGCAAAAGAATGATTTTCAAGTCAATTTTTGCTGGATGCCTAGTCGCATTGGCATTTCTGGAAACGAAATGGCAGATTCAGCGGCAAAATCAGCAACGAAAATTTTGTCTCAGTGACTTCCTTATTATGATATCAAAAAGTTCTTCGCGAAACACATTTTCTCTACTTGGCAATTAACGTGGGACCTGCGGACACAAAATAAATTGCATTCCATCAAACCAACTATTGGATTATGTCTGTTCTCCCAACACGCGAGACTGATGTAAAATTAACTCGTCTCAGTATAGGTCATACGCGTTATACACACCGACATCTCATTTTTTGGTGAGGCAGCGCCAAAGTACCCAACATGTCATAAGGATTTTACTGTAAATCGTATTTTAATTGAATGCCCCGCTTTTAATCAAAATCGTGTTCATTTTTTAAAACATCGTCATTAACATTGCAGGACTTGGTGGGCGAGAGATACCACCCGAATATTTTTAAGTTTTTAAAATCTATTAACTATTACATTTGCATTTAATATTGGGAACAATAGTTTTATCTTTATGGTCATTAGTTTCATACCATTCATCTAACATTCATTCAAACAAGTCTATCTTATAGTATAGTATTATTATACTATACACGTTTTTATTTATATCTGCTTTTATATTTTTACTAATGTATTAAAACAACCATATATTAATATGTTTTACTTCTACTTTTATTTTTTACCATTTGCTTGGCGCAGTATGGCCAGATATGGCCCTTGCGTCATTAAACATCATAAACAAACAAGCAAACAAACTCTACAATTGTTCCTTTTTTTAAAATGTTACTAAAATATCTTTTATTTTTGAATATTATATATTTATCATTATTCTGTTACATATTCAAACGAAACCTAGAATAAAAACAAGCATTTTAAGCATATTTAGAAAAAAAGGTTCCGAACCCCATCGGATACCTTAAGAAAAGAATTTAGGAAAATAGATCATTAGCTAAAATTAATATGACATATTGATATTTAATTAACAAATCATAAAATTTCGTTATGGTTTGAGATAAGAAATTAAAATATCTAGTTTTTATTTCTTCAAAAATTTGACAGGAGCTTATGACAACTTTCTTTCAGCTTAAGATATTAACATTTTACTATCTCTAAATAATAAAAATAATTAATTTTGATTGGGAAGACCATATTAAGAAATCAAAGTGTTTATTAATAATTTTTGAAGTTTCTTAAGATTTAGAAGCTCTAACGAGAAATGATAAAATAGCTTACGATGGACATTTATAAATTAATTTGTTGGCAAGTATATTTCGTCCTGCCTTAGCAAAAGTAACCCCCCACCCCAAAAAAATTCAGGTTCAAAAAAGAGTGTTTCTGTTAAATTCATTTATGGAATTTAACTATTTCCAATTACATTTTATTTATTAACTTAATTTAATCGCTCAAATTTCATATATTTATTTACCAAGGCCTCGATGATTTTTTTTAAATATCTTGTTTCACTTCAAAACTATTTTTATTTTGACTACGATATAGGCAAAAACCCTCTTAAAATTCTTAATTTCCGTGCAAATTTTATGTAAACTACACTGTTTTCGACATTTATTTCTTTTTAAGAAAGAAAGAGCATTAGCAGCATGATTTATTTATTTATTTTTTTCCTCATGAAAAATGGAGTTTTCCAAGTTTCCAATATCAGAACATATAAAACATATTTAAACCACGTTTATCCAAATTTATGAAATAAAGAAATAATATCAGGGCCCTTTATCAATTAAGTAACCAATAAAATTTTTTTATTTGAAATAAATACTTCAATAAATAAATACTTATTAAATGCTTATTCAATACTACTTCAATAAATACTTATTAAAACAAATACTTCATTGATACAAAGGGAAACTCAATTTTAATTCGAACTTCAGAAATCGATTTTAGTTTATTACTTTCTCTTATACGAATTTCAGAGGATGTATTATAATTGTTAAAAAGTCAATTTCGAAATTTTGACGAATGTCCACATTTCAGACCTCCCTTAATCTGAAAAATACATTTATAACATTATGTCTGCCTATCTATCTGTCATTCGGTGTGTGAAAATGATAACTCAAAAACGCTTTGAGCTAGTTATATGGAATTGCAAGCAAATTTATAGATTTCTATCAAATTTTGAATGAAATCTATTCACGGGAAGTTTGGCTGTTTGAGTACAAGTGAGCTCAGTAACTAAAAAATGCAAAGAGCTAGATCGATAAGCTTTGTTACATAGGTTTAGCATCTAAAATGTAGATAGTTAATAATTTTTGAATTAAATTCATCAAACAATTGACCGACTGTCTGTCCGTACTTTCGCCTTCATGTAAACGTAGTAATTTAAATCAATGAAATTTGGTTTGTTATCTTGTGATTACAATTGAAGTTTTATGTTGAATTTTAATATCAACCGGCCAACAAACAAGCGTCCAAAATACATACTCTCACGATAGATTCAGTAAAAATGCTAGCTTCACGCCACAGATCTATATTCCATAACTATCGTTCACCAATGCCATGCAAGATATTTACAACCTTTATTCGGAGGATGGGGGATCAGACATATATTGGAGAATATTCCAGAAAGTTTCGGGGCAACTACTCCTGCTGATTTATTTATCATTATTTAATTATTTTTGCATGTGTGTGTACTCGACATTCATATTTTGTCTGGCATTATGTAGCTGAAGTTTTTCTCTGTAATGTACATTAAAAAATAATAAAATAGAATATAATAAACTTTTGCGCTAACCAGCCAGCTGTGAAAAAAAATCAATATTGACGATTTCAGAATGCTTTAAAATAATATGGAACTAAAAGCAAGCTTGTTTATTTTATACCGGAACTTAAAGGCTGTCATGATATGATTTGACTGGCTTAAAGTAGAAAGGGGAAAAGTTCCTTTTCTGGTTATAGCTGAAAATAAGTGATAAACTATGGCTAGGGAGGGGGGGGGGACGAATACAAGTAAAATCTTTTAAAAGTGATGCAATCCGATAAAGATACATTTGCGTTACTATTTCTTTAATTCATTAAAATTTAAGTTTCAAGATATGGCAATTTTCCATTGCTACAGCTATCTAAAAGGGAATTTTGTAATATTCATTTTCTATAAAGATCTTATGCTTGGAAAAGTGATTTTTCTTATTATGATTATAGTTTTTTTATGATTTAATAATAATTCTGACTATTTCTGAAGTCATTACTTTTCTTTTCTTTGTAAGTTTTGATATTCTATATATCTTGACAAATAGAATATTATACTGAATACTCGGAATGCCCATTTTTTTGTTTAACTTTTAAAAGATATTCATTTATTAATATTGATAGTCGATAGCTTTTTTACTCTTAAAGTTTCTCTAGTTTTTACTAGGAATTTTATTGTAAACATTTTCAATTTATTTAACAGAAAACAGAATTACTTGATTTATCTAAATGTTACTAAATTTGCGTACACTTTAGCAGGGTATTTAGTATTCAGCAGAAGCTCCTGCGGTTAATGGGCCGAGAAGAAAAAATATTTATCTCGCTATTTGATGTAAACAATGTGCTTTATCTTCCTGAGATCTGTTGCAGTGTAACAACATTAATTGCTAATCTGGAAAACGTGCAGTGTTTATATAAAACGAGGGAGAATCTAAATTAGAGAAAAAGATGCGATAAAAAAACTTGATTTGTATTTTTTGCGCTTGAAAAAAAGATACATTTGGTGAAAATACCGACCGCATGGCAGTTGTTCTATATTTCAGACGTGAAATAAAAAGAATGATGGATTTAACCTCAATATTTGTTGAGGGAGAAAAATAAACCATGAAAATTCTAGGAGAAAGCATTCGTGATGCTAAGATTTCAGCATGAGTTTCAAGAGAGGGAAACTTCCACATTCAGAACAGATAATGAAAAAAACTATCACTTGTTTAAAAGAAAAGTAAATGTAAAAATTCGACAAGAAATTTAACATTAAAAACCAGCTTAAACTTATTTTTAAAAATAGTAAAATATTAGAAGAGTAACAGTAGAATAAAATATTTTCAGGTACAGTTTCGAAAATTTTATTGTTTCTTTGTAGCAATGTATAGATATATTAGTATATTTTTGATATTTTATTAAATTATATAAATATTTATTTTCGGATGCTAATATAAAAATTTAGTTACTTTTTAAATGGAAAACAACATTATACTAAAACATCATTAAGGATTTTTCCTTTTATGAGACACTTTTATTAAAAAGCAATTTATTTGGTTTAGAAATCAACTACAAATATAATCAATTTTAACCAAGACATGAAAAAAAATTCAAATAAATAAAAAAGGGCAGCAAATTATTTAATTGTCATTTATAAAAATTTCCATTCTTCTCATAGTTTAATCTATTCGCACAGCATCTTCTTTAATCACTTTAAACACTGTAATATTACTTAAAATTTAATTTTTTTTATTTTCTCAAAAGTGTATAATTCAGGAAAAAGCTAATATGTGCTCCAAAATAACAATATTCATAGTTCTTTTATCGTCATGCATGTATGCCAAATTTGCATCGCATTATCATGTTTCTAAACTGATAAGATACAAGTTTGTCATTCAAGGACTTTAAAATTCGATAAAAAATTATCTGTGTTACAATGAATTCTTTGTTGAATCAATAAGATTATATATTTCCAAATAAAAAGACATCAACTGATACTCCGAAAATACTGGTGCGGGTTTGTGGTATTTGAAAAATATTAAAAGTTTATTTCAAATTCATATTTGATGATTTTATATGTTATAAAATATATTGCATCACGGTGTTAAAAGAGACTGAACTGGTAAAACCAGGAACGAAACATTGTCTTACTTTCACTTTTTGAAAGTGGCACCATGTGAAAATCAGAGTCAAAATAAAAGGATAGAACGGAGTTGCTCTCAATTTAGATGTCTGATTATTTTTACTTTTTAAAAGCTTTATTAGGAGAAAGGGAAACAGTTTGTTTCTGCAAATCTCAACATTTGGTGACCTCGGTACGTGATTTATGAAAATAAGCAAGAAAGATATAGGTCAGACAGTTTATTTATCTTTTAGTAACGGATGCTTTGAGCGTTCAAAGTCAGACGATCTATTACTTTTGCTTTCGTAGTTTTGTCTTAAGCTTATGGAAATGGAAGCACTAATTCAGAGACGAAAACCTATTAGAGCATCTTTTACGAGAATATGTAATGGAATTAAACTTGAAATAGATATAGAAAACCCGGACGAAGAATTTATAAGATCAAAATTGGCAACTTTAGAACGTTTATCGGACGAACTTCGCTCTTATGATATTCAAATTTTAGATTCCGAATATTCTTCTGAAGAGCTATTTAACAGTGAATGGGAAAGCGTCGAAGAATACAAAGAAAAATTAGATTTGATTAAAGTTAAAGTTGAAATGTTCTTTTCCCGCCAAATTGCGCAATCCTTCGCCAGTGTGTCTCCAAACTTAAACAAACGAAAACTGAAGCTGCCTGAAATAGTATTAAAACAATTCGGTGGGGACATTAAAGATTGGTTACCATTTTGGGGACAATTCCAACGAATTCATGATGATAAAGAAATTCAAAATGAAGACAAATGTCACTACTTGATCATAGCTACTATACCTGGTACTAAACCACGTGACATTGTAAATAGCTTCCCGGCAACCGCGGAAAATTATCACAAAGTAATAGAAAGCTTGAAAAATATATACGGACGGGAAGAGCTTTTAGTGGAATTTTATATACGAGAATTGTAAAGTCTAATTATTAAAAATGTAACTGAGCAAAGAAAAAGGTGCAGTGTGTTCGAGCTGTACGACAAATTAGAATCCTATTTGCGTTCGTTGGAATCAGTTGGAATGACAAGTGACAAATACTCTGCCATGTTATTTCCACTCGTTGAATCGTGTATTCCCGAAGAGTTATTAAGAGTTTGGCTGAGAAATCATGCATCAATAATTACAGAAGAAAATACTTATTCCGAAAAATTAAAACAATTATTGTTATTTTTGAAAAATGAAGTTGAGGGAGAGCAGAGAATTTCTCTGGCAAACGCTGGGTTTAAATTTGATTTTGGTACACGAAACGAAGTTAGAAGGGATAAAAGATTCAAAAATGAAGATTCCGTGCCTACTGCGAATGAATTATTCTCAGGCCATAAGAAAACATTTAACCTTGGGGAAAAGAAGAGCTCTTGCATTTTTTGTGAAAAACAACATGAAAGCCAAAATTGTTTTGTGGCTCAAAAAATGACTTTAACTCAAAGGAATGATGAAATTAAGAAGAGGAATGGATGTTTCATCTGCCTAAAAATTGGACATAGGACCAATCAATGTAGGTCAACTGTTCGATGCTTGATATGCTTAAGAAGACATTGGGCTGTGATGTGTCCAGACTTACAAACATGTAAAAAGAAATTTGGTGATAAAATTAAGGAGGAGGATGCACAAAAGGTATCTTTAACAAGTACCAGTTTTAGTAATCCAGATGAAGTATATCTTCAAACTTTATTAGTGAATATCGAATCTGATAAAAGGCAGAAAACTGTAAGGCCACTCATTGACACTGGATCACAGCGTTCATATATATTAAAAGGAACGGCTGAAGAAATTGGGTGTCATTCAAATGGAACAGAAACTTTGATACATACTCTTTTTGGAGGAACCACAACAAAGAGAGAATCCCACGAACGTTATGAAGTGTCTCTTAGTAGCCTATATGGCAATTATTCTAGAAGATTAAACCTTTTGGAACAATTAAAGATTTGTGGACCAGTGACCAGTTTGCAGCCTGGACCATGGATAGAAGAAATGAAACAAAAAGGTATCACTGTCTAGGATATTGGAAGAAAAGATTTGAAAATAGAAATCCTTATTGGAGCAGACGTCGCAGGTGCATTGTTAACGGGAAAACTTCACAAATTAGAAAACGGATTGGTTGCTGTGGAATCTTTGTTCGGTTGGACAGTTATGGGTAGAATAAATTATTACACATCAGAAAGTAACATGTCGATGTCCTCCCTGATAACGTCCATGTTGGTTCACAGTAGCTACATAGAAAACTTGTGGAAACTAGAGGCATTGGGAATTACAGATTCCAAAGAAAATAGAAGTGATGTCGAATTACAAGAAGCAGTATGGGATCATTTTCACAAGACCCTAAAAAGATCATAGGATAGATATGAAGTCTCTTTACCTTGGATCAAAAGACTAATTTCCACGACAAAGAAACTGATGTTGAAAGATAAAACAGAAGCTTACAATGCAGTGTTCGAAGAATGGGTTAAATCCGGAATAATCGAAGAAGTACCAGAAGAGGAGAAAAGCGTGCACAGCCATTACATTCCACACAGGCCGATATTCAAAGAGAACTCTACAACATCCATAAGAGCAGTTTCTGACGCTTCGTGTAAGCAGAACGAGTTTCTTTCCCTTAACGACTGTTTCGCAAAAAGTGAAAAATTAATTGAATTAATACCAAGCTTGCTTCTTGATTTCAGACGAGGAAAAATAGGAATTATTTCAGATATCAAAAAAGTTCTTCTTCAGATATCTATTCAAAAAAATGATCATGACTTTCTGAGATTCCTGTGGTGAAAAGATTCTGAACAAAAGGAAATAAGAGAATTTTGACACTGCAGAGTAGTTTCTGGATTAAAATGCAGTCCATTTTTATTAGGTGCAGTGATTAATTCGCATTTGGTTCAGTGTGATATTTCTCTAAAAGAAACAGCTTCAAAATTGAAATCTTCATTTTATGTTGATAACTGTGTCACCTCAGTCAATTCGAATGAAGAAGAAGATTTTATTACAAAGTCAACTCGCTTGATGGCAAGTGGTAACTTCGATTTGAGAGGGTGGGAGCAGACAGAGAAAAGCCATGCGAAATCGGCAATAAGTGAAACACTAAAGGTTCTTGGTCTTATGTGGGATAAATTTGAAGATTCACTGTTTTGTGACATACCTAATATCGACTTAGATAACATCATAGTGACAAGACGAAACGTGTTATCAATTGCACAGAGAATCTTCGACCCAATCGGTTTTAGCTGCCCTTTCAAGCTTCGACCAAAGATATACTTGCAAAATAGTTGGAAAACTAAATTAAGATGGGATGCAGAGCTGCCTGAGGAAATCAAAAGAAAATTCTTGAAATGGGTTAAGGAATTGCCCTTGTTAGCATCAGTAAAGATTCCTAGGCAAGTTACTCAGACCGATGGGCAGTCTTTAAGCCTCCATACATTTTCCGATGCTTCACAGGGATCTTATGCGAGTGCAGTATTTTTAAGAAGCCAAAAATCAGATGAAGTGAAAGTGACATTATTGCAAGCTAAAGCCAGAGTAGCTCCGTTGAAGAAAGCAACTATACCAAGACTTGAATTGCTTGCTTGTCTTATTGGAGCGAGATTGGCTTCATTCATTAAGAAGAACCTCAAAGTCGCAATTTCAAAAGAGTATTACTGGACCGACTCTTCCACAGCACTCTTCTGGATAAAGAATGTAGAAGCTTGGGGAACTTTTGTAAATAACAGAGTTTCAGAAATTAGGAACCTGACAGACTTTAGAAATTGGCACCATATACCTGGTATAGAAAATCCTGCCGACATGCCATCAAGAGGATGCTCAGTGAAGAAGCTTATTGCATCCAGATGGTGGGAGGGGCTTCATTGGCTAGCATTGTCGGAAGAAGAATGACCTTTATCTGTGCCAATCTATGACAAAGTGGAGGCTAACATATAAAAACGTAATGACGTCACTAAGCCATGTTGATGATTTTTCTTCAGAGTCTTCAACTACTTTTCAAAATACACGAAAATACTAAGAATGATGGGTTGGATACACAGATTTATAGGAAATTGCCAGAAGACAAGAGAAGAAAGAGAAGACGGCGAGTTAAAGGTCAATGAGCTAAAAATGGCAGAGAAATCTATCGTAAAGATTATTCAACATGATTCATTTTCTTCAGAAGATATAAGAAAGCTGAAGTCACTTAGTGTGTTCAAAGATGAGGAAGACATTTTACGTGTTAAGACCAGATTAACTGAAAGAAAGGACCATCAAAATTTTATTTTCCCCATGTTGCTTCCGAAGAAGCATGCAGTTGTGGAGAAGTTGATACTTCATAAACATCTATCTTTGTCTCATGCCGGGATGCATATATTACTCGCCAAACTTCGAGAAACCTTTTGGATTATCAAAAGCAGATCAACTATCCGAGGAGTTTTATCTCGATGTGTTAGATGCAGAAGGCATGAAGCTAAAGGACTGCAGACAGTGCCAACTACTCTGCCTGAAAATAGAGTTAGAGATGCTAAGATTTTCGAAATTGTGGGAGTAGATTTAGCCGGCCCACTAGTTTTGAAGGACAAGAGTAAAGCATGGATCATACTTTTCACCTGTGCTATTTTCAGAGCGGTTCATTTGGAACTGATTTTGACCCTCTCTACTCAGGGATTTTTACTTGGATTTAGAAGATTTATTGCGCGTAGAGGGCGGCCATTGATAATTTACAACGACAATGGTAGTAATTTTGTCGGATCCAACAATCTTTTTGAGTCAATTGATTGGAATATTGTTGGAAGGGAAGCTGCTATACTTAAGATAGACTGGAAGTTTAGTCCACCAGCAACACCATGGTGGGGCGGTTTTTGGTAACGACTTGTGCAAATGATTAAGTAACTTTTACGTCGTATCTTGGACCAGGCGTCTTTAAACTATGAAGAGTTAATGAGTGTATTGTGCGACTGCGAATCAACTGTGAATTCCAAACCCCTTACATATGTGACAGAGGATTCTGACGATCTCATTCCTTTCACACTGTCCTTGTTT
Organism: Argiope aurantia; assembly: GCA_026543865.1. Lineage (NCBI taxonomy): Eukaryota > Metazoa > Arthropoda > Arachnida > Araneae > Araneidae > Argiope > Argiope aurantia. Next base: position 75,345 of record JAPMOR010085606.1, on the reverse strand, counting down.
TTAGGTGAAATTCCAGAGTTTGGTGTACCTGACTTGGATCACCTAGATCGAATTGATTTCAACAAGAGACTTAGACATCTTCAAAGTGTGCGAGAACTTCTGAGAAGAAGATTTAGATTGGAATATCTCAGCTTATTGGTTCAACGTCCATCAGCAATGTTAATTTCTAGAAAGATTAAAATCGAGTGTGACAACAAGCGCAAAGTGCTATGGCCTCTAGCCAAAGTGACTGAGATATATCCAGGAAAAGACGGCAATATTCGTGTTGTTTGTGTCAAAACCGCTTCCGGAGAATTAGTTCGACCAATAAAGAAAATATCCCCCCTCGAAATACCTTCATCTATGGAGTCAGATGAGAAAAATGAAACTGAAACACTTGAAAAGGAAAATATAATTTCTGAATCACCGATGAACAATTCTGTTCCAGAGTTGTCCCAGAAGTTCAGAACTATCGTGACTAGATCTGGAAGACAAATTAAATTCCCATCCAGATTTATTACTTGAACTCTAATTAAGTAACTTTTAAGTTTTAATACTAATAATTGAATTTTTAACTATTTAGCTTCATAATTGTTTCATTACTGTTTTGATTAATTTATGTGTCATTAATCAAAAGGTGGGAGGATTGTTAAAAGAGACTGAACTGGTAAAACCAGGAAGGAAACATTGCCTTACTTTCTTGTAGTACTTTCACTTTTTGAAAGTGGCAACATGTAAAAATCAGAGTCAAAATAAAAGGATAGAACGAAGTTGCTCTCAATTTAGATGTCTGATTATTTTTACTTTTAAAAAGCTTTATTAGGAGAAAGGGAAGGAGCAGCTCCCGTATACGGCCTAGTGGCGCCATTTTTTTCGCCAAAAAGTCGCCAATAATGCGTGTTTAGAATGTTGTGATTCTTAACCGGAAGTTTTGAAGCCACGTTAGGCTTATTTCTAAGACTGACAAAATGCACTAGACTATAAGTCAGGGGGTGGCACTGCCTCCTTTTTTATTTTAAATAATTCAGATAAATATTGTGATTATTGACTAATTTTTGAAGCCATGTTAGGCTTAAACCTAGGACATACATTAGCGTAAGTCAGGGGGAGGGGTATTGAAATATTTATGATAAAGATCCAAATGAAACGATTTGTTTAATTATAAGTATAATGAAGCATGATGAAATGCTCACTTGCTTTTAAGTATAATGAAATGCTCAAAATTAATATTAAATGATGATGACGAAATTATTTTATGCTCCGATTTTTAAAAATGATTTCTTAATTTTATATTGAATATGTTCTCATGAAAATATTGATATTTTTTTCATTTTAAAAGCATAGTTTATGAAAGTTAATTGCTGTATATGTGAGCTGCTCCTTATAAAAACACATAAAAATACTGAATATGTTCTAAGGTTTTAGGTTACCATAAAGAAGGGTACATATGCCGATGACGACAACCAGAAATTACCGTTTATCGCCAAATTTCTCGCCAAATTAGCGGAGGCCGTATACGGAAGCTGAGCCTTTATGTTACTGTTTTATGAAAGGTGAAATAATTATAAACTATACACATAAGAGTATTCAAATATAACTACATAATTGCAAGTTTTAAAGATTTTTTTGTGTGTGTGTTTTTGAAATTTACAATAAATATATTCTGCTAATCTATTTTTTTAGCCTTATGTCGAAATAAAAATAATAACACAAATGTTATTGCAAAATCAAAACATAAGAACGTAATTTAATATTTTTAAAAACTTTTTTCATTAGAAATTGTTGTTAGCAAAAGGAAAGGAATTGTAAATGAAATGGAAAAATATCTGCAATAATTTAAGAACACACACAAAAAAAAGTTAACAAGAAATAAAATCACTTGAAAAGAATACGAACAAGAAAAGAAATGATAATGGTCGCTTACGCCTAACGCTAATAATATCACGTGCAACTCCATGTTTCTGGTAAGCAACGAGTTCGAACGGCTTCAACAAAAATAATCTTTTTTATTCACTATTTAGAATAAATAATATATTATTTACAAATATATAATAATAAATACTTTACACTTACCAAGTTTCTTGAAATGACAGCATGCGTTGCTGGTTGAATTTCAAACTCCAATACACGCCAGGTGATTCATGGGAAATTTATAAAATATATTCGCATAGCGCCGCCTAGGAAAAGCAACTTTCCAGACATCGAGGCGACTATGGGCCGATTGCTTTGAGCCGGTCTTTTTCACTAAGTCGCCGTAGGAGTTCGCCCCGATGAAAAAGCGATCTTCAGAGGCGACAGAAAAAAATATGGTCAGAATCCGATGTCGCGCCAATGCAAAGGTGACACTGGCAAAATACGGACGACCTTATATCAGATGGATGCGATGGTTGGCCAACCGTTTGGCGAATTCTCTTGCTGCTTGGGTATTAAACTTTTCGATAAATTCCCTATGACCACATGTTTCCTTCTCCATTCTTGAGGTATACTACACTCATGTCCATAAATTAAGGATAATTCAGAGTCACGCGGAAATCGAACTCTAAAATACATATTTCACCATTAAAATGATTACACACATCTTCAAAAATCATATGCAAATTGCAGGAAGCCACCAGATGACACCGATAATACATCACAATGATGAGAGTGTAAGAGAATGATGTATAAGGAATACAAGCAAAGAAGTAAAATAGTTCGCCAGCGCTTTATAAGCCTTTCAGTGCAATAATCTCATAGTTATGACACAAAGGACGCATCTGGATGATTTTGTACGTGGTAGAATTATCGACCGTCTGGAATGTGGGCGTACCCAGCTGAAAGTATCCGAGGAACGTAGAATCGTTCGGAACAAAATTTAGGAGTTTCAATAACAGAAGAATATTTAGAATGCTTCCCTGAGACCAGTTCAACATGTATAAACTAACAAATTAAAATTAATGAATGCTCATGAATAAATCAAGTTATATTTTTAATAGACTGCTGAGTAGCAAAATATGAATAAGAACTATAAGAACAATAATAAAAAGGAAATCACTATAAAGCATGCATAAATTTTAGTAATGAAGTAAAACTTTTATCTAATTTATTTTACTTTGCTATCATCGATTCTAGAAATTTATACAACCCAGAAAATACTACATACATGAAAGAAATTCTCCTTTATTTTTATTTACTAACATATAATTCCTATAACCAAGAATAGAATTTAAATTAAACAAACTGAAAGTAGTTCTGAAGAAAACGAAATATTTTATTATCTGATTAAAGAGGTAGGACATTACAAATCATTGATTCCTGATAGTAATTTTGTATGATCTCACTCATTACATACCCATAAACCATTCAAAAAGGCCTTTAGCAAAATTAGGAAACAAATAACTGAAACAATAAATGCCCAATCAGAAATATACTATCTTAAATTTTCATAATGAACCTTTTTGATGAACCATAATGAAATTTTTTTGTATCCAAATTAATAAAAAAGGAGGAAATTGAATTATTTTAACAAAAATATTAATTATTCATTCTAAATGACAATATGATTATTAATAATAAAATTATTCATTTAATTCTCAAATATGGAATCTTAATATTAAAAATTTATTCTAAAAAAACTTTGGGCTGTAATTCAGAATTTGTACCACTTATGAGAATGCAGATTTTCAGAAAGAACCGATCGAGCCGTAAACAAGAGAGAAAATACATCTATTCTACAATGTTCGTCAGCGTGACCTGTCTTTTAAAATTACCAGCTTTTGTTTCAAAAGCTTTATTAAATATATTGCCCAAAAGGCGTAGGTTCAAAGGAGTCGAAGCTCTGTAGGTGTGCTTATATATAAAATAAATTTTTATGCAAAAAGTGGTAGCGTATACAAGCATTTTAAATCCTTAAAGATAACATTCTGGATACTAAGCAAAAATTTCAATATCTATTTAATTCGTATAAAGACAACTTGTTCTAACACACCTATTTTGCCTTTTATTTTTTTGAGCATCAGACGATCAAAATAATAAAAGTCAGCAAACTTCAGTTAAGAATAACGAAATTGCACCCATTCGCCTTCGGAGTTTCATCAACGATCGTAGCGGCCTCTTACTGAAAGATTGCAATTTAGCACTGTGTATCTTGTGTTTTCAAAGAAAAACAATCTGGAAAAGCCCTTTTTTTAATATTCTGAATAAACAAAATGAAATTTTATTTTTATTACTGTTATATTGTATATATTCCTGCTAAACTTCGTTCAACATTATGTAGAATATATAAGCAAAAGCTGAAAACTTGGTGCTAATATATGAAACTAGTGATAATATATCGTACATTTCCTTCTCATTCTATAAGATCCCAAATGATAAACTAGTTAAGTTTGAAATAAATCTCGGATTCGTTTCGAATATCATGCGGGAAAACAATCACTTTTAGTCATCGGCTGAGGGTAAGAATTTGCCGTTTGTTGTAAAGCGAAGCGAAATGTAACCGCCACCAGGCGGCGGTGTTGTGACGCCGGCCTGCGAGTTGCATATTTTCAGTACGGATTGTGATCTCGGCGTTGCCGTGTGATTATTTATTATAAGTGTATCTGTGTTTATATCGTCCATTTGTCAATAAACGTTATGTGTCTGATAAACCTTTGAACTTATTTTGACTTAAGTACCCCGCATCTGGTAGATGCAGACCTATTTAATTTCTGAAAGATTCTATGTTTTAGTTTTGGTTTTCGAACATAGTGGCGTCCGGGTACTTTTGATTTGAATTTTTCTGAGTTTCATGACAATGGATTTGACACAGTTGAAAACACAGAGAAAATCGTATCGTACTTCGTTTACGGTATGTGCGAAAAAGCTTGAAGAAGAGCTTATGAAGGAAGTACCTAAACTAAAAAAAATGTGATTTTGAAGTCGCAAATTAGCGATAAATCTCATCGTTTGGAAATATGCCAAACCGAACTTACGTACCGAATCTTGGAGTCAACTTAAGAAAATCGATGAAGATGCAAGCATTCCGAATGAAGACAAGTTCCAGAATTTACTGTAAGCTGTTGTGCCTAAAACGAAGGCAGCCCGTGTTGTGGAAAGCTTCCCGGCTACAGCTGAAAACTATCCAAAAGCCATTGCTCAGCTCAAAGAAAGATTCGGACTAGAAGACTTACTGGTTCAAATATACGTGAGAGACTTGCTGTTCGTTTTTTTATGAAAATTTTCTGAAATATTCAAATTGCATTCTATCGCTTTTGCTCCGTCTAAAAATGAGTTAAATTTTGTACTTAGATTTTGGATTTCTATTTTAATTTTACTGATTAATTTAAAAGTCAAATCAAGAACAACAGTTTTTGCTTGAAATAGTTTATTGGTAGCGTCAATTTTGCACAATATTGCAAACTATACCAGTAAATATAAATTAATTACCATTTCTTGTATTGAATCCAATATTTTAGCTTCGGATACCGGTGTATTATCGCTATTTGTGCCAATAAATTCTTCTAGAGCAGTACAATTTTTTTCAAACTAGGTATACACTGCTTTAACTAAATATATTTTGGCTTACCAAAGAGTATCACATAATGGTTTAAGAATAATATTTAAATGCTTTTGTAGAATTTTTCATTTTTCTCTAGATGCAGAAAGTAAGCGATATAAAAGTTGCAATATCCAATTTTTTTTAACAATATATACAGCTGGAAATGGTATCACAAATTCATATTATGCTTTGCCTATCATACTCATTAATAAATTAAAAGAGTATGATATGCAAGGCATATAAACAGCATGTGGGTTTAGAGTAATTATTCTAGATTGTACAAAGATATTATTTCCTTATAGTATTGCTACAGTAGTCGTATGCCTGTCCTCTACAATTCATGATATCTAAATATTGCTCACTTAATCTTTTCAACAGAGTACTTTTGTATACTTTCCTATTGCAATTACATTTCTGCATTTGAAATTTTAACAGAATTCTATTTTAAAAGTTGCTGGTTAATATTGAGATCTGAAAATATGAATTCATATTATATAAACATCTGTAATATAAAGAAACATCAAAAGTTTAAAGAGACTGTCTTCAATCTTCATATATTGTAGCAGTTTTTTTGTTGTTAGATCGTGGATTCTCTTCTTTCGTACTTTTAAAAGTTTTGATGCAATTTTAGATATCATCTTGAAAGTTTTGATATTCTATTGAATTTCACTCATGCTTTTGCCTTTAAGGCCGCATTTCGACTATTGATTAGGTAATATAATGTTTAGATTTCATTTTAATCAATCTTTGAAGCAGATTGCACTAATTGTTTTTTTTTCTCTTTGATCTTATAATTTTGAAACATTTCTCTTCTTTTCATTATATTTTATGTGCCACATAAAATATGTGCACTTGCATTAATTTCAAGTGAAATTATTGCATTTTTTTTATGATATATCTAATTATCAATCGTCAGAAATTTCTAATGATATTTGTTGTTCCTTATTCAATATTTTGCATGCTTTCTAGAAAACTATCTGTTTTCTTAAGCTTCAAACTAGAACTTGCAAAGCATCTTAAATTCTTAAAACTGAAATAATACTAAAAGCAACTTAGAATTCCATCGGCTTCTTTATTCTTTCAACATAACAGCTTATATTACAAACATTGCCCGATTCCAAAAGGTTTACAATTGATCATCAGCTATTATACAAAAAAAAAATAAACGAAATAATATTAACAAAATATGTTTATGAAAGAAAAATCGTTTGCTTTTACTTTGTAATAATATTTTAACAAAATAAAAATAGTAGCAGTTATAAAATGTCTGAAAAGGAATCGTATGCTAAATGTCTATTAACAGATTTAGATTATGATATTTTCCGAACACAATATATTTTTGTAATTTAATAATAGCAGTGTCTATTGTATATGTTTTTATCAAATACAAATTAAAATATGTTCATTTAGTGGATTCCTGAAATGATGTTCGAAATGTTCTGATGTGTACTCTAAAAAAGGTTTGGAAACTTTATTTTCTTTTCTCCTCCAGTGATGTTTTATACCAGTTTCTGTCGTCTTACTAGTGTAGTGGTATTCCTTTTATTCTACTTTTAGTTGTTCCATTCTAAACAATCATTCAAAGCTCATTCTGAATTATTGTTAACCAAATAACATTTTTGAATGTCCCATTAATCTGGAAAATCATATTCACAACTAGTATTCAAAGGACATTAAATGTCTGTACCAGCCAGAAATTTATTGCTCTGTGCATAAAGGTCTCAAAATATATTTCTTAATGGTTGCTAAGGATATTTTCCCTTATAATTATACATTTTGAAGTTGATGGAATCATAAATATATCATAAAGTGTTTCTTTTTTTAGGTGAAGTTTTGAACTTACCAATATACAGATGGAAGATAAAATAATACGAACACCTGTGAAAAAGTATGACGTATTTCAAACCTGTAGTACCGCCGCGCCACCTGCAACAGAAGTCTGCCACCTAGTGGGCGTGAAGAGGAAGGTATCAGTCTCTCAACAGCAGTTACCTGCGTTGAATGTGTCTATCGAACTGTCTCTGATAAGTCGAAATGTCCGAGTTCCAAAGAGGAATGATTGTTGGAGCGCGTTTAGGTGGAGCACCGGTTACGTAAACAGCAAACCTTTTGGGGTTTGCAAGGAATACGGTATCAGCCGTAATAACAGCGTACACGGAAGAGGGAGAATGGACGAAAGTCAAAGCTTGCTGCAAAGGATAGATGGATCTTGAAGCGCATAATAGCCCGAAAGCACAAGCAATCGTTATCCGAAATAACATCCGAAATGAAGAGTCATCTCCGGGATCCCTTTTTAACAAAAACTGTCAAAAGGGAACTTCATACTACGAACATTTATGACAGAGTGGCAATTCGTAAACCCTTGATGACAGCAACAAATGCTTTCCAGCGACGTCAATGGTGCAGAGATCACAAAAACTGGTCCCTACAGCAGTGGGAAACCTTTTGTCCAGACCGTATTCCCTTGAGAGCGACCACGTTTTCAAGACGACAACGCCCCTATCCATACTGCTATGTATGTTCAATGGTTCGAAGAGCTTGCCTGTGCAGTTGACTATCTCGCCTGGCCCCCTCAGTCTCCGGACTTGAATATTATTGAACATTTATGGGAATATTTGGAGTCTAAACTTCGTTCCCGATTTCCACATCCATCCAGACTTTCGGAATTAGAGACAGGAGGAATTGCTTAATATCCCTTTAAATATTGTCCATGACCTTTATGCATCTATCCCACGTAGCATTAAATCTGTACTTCAGTCCAAGGGTGGTCCTACCCCCTATTAATAAAGATTTTCTATTATTTCACAGGTGTTCATATTATTTTGTCCTCCACCTGTATTTCTGATATGTTTTGATTATTGATGAATATTTGTATGTATATATAAATATTTGTCTGAAATGTTAACAATCATAACTTGCTTTGAATGTAGAGTACCTGCATGTTCTAATAAAGTGCCGTTATTATATATAAATCCATATTGGCCTTATAATTCTTTGGTGAAACATAAAATTTTTTAAACGTAACTTACTTTCTACATTTAAATTTTTTTGCACAAAAAAGGTTTCATAAGATATCATTGTTTATATTCATCTCTGAAAATATTCGTATATTAATGTATATAAACATATATTTTTCATTCCGGTCTATGTTTATTTCATAAAAAAAAAGTAATGAAATCATAATTTTATTTTTTAGAGTATTTAAAAAAAAATCTGGTACAAAATGCTAAATGTCTTTCTCTGGTTGAAGTAAATTCTACTGGCAAAGGTTCAAAAATTAAATATATATATATATATATTCTGTCTTTCATTTTTATAAATTTGAGCTCTTTTTATTTAAATTCCAATTATACATCTATATTTAGAATTTAAATACAAATCTATTTTAAAAATGTGTTTCCATAAGTGATCTTTGTTAACATTGAGCTCTGAAAATATTGAGGGATTATTATATATAAATATATGTTTTAATTCGAGAATGAATAATGATATAAAAGTAATATTGAGTAAATTTAATGCGTCAGGAGATTTTAGAACTACTACATTTGGATATATAATTTATTTTTTTGCTGGCAGATAATTGACAATTCTCCATTATGCTCGCATAAAAAGAAAAACCATTCCTTTATGAGTTTAATTTCATAAAGAACAAAAATGAATGAAATTAAAATTTTAAATCTCAGAATATTTTGAAAACTTTTTTCACTGTTTAAAACTTTCTGGCAGTGATGGATATAATATTTTTTACTGGCAGATAATAGATAATTCTACATTATGTACATAAACATTCATTTCAGTATGTGTTATTTCCATATAGTAAATAATTAGAAATTTTTATCTAAAAATTATTTAAAATCTGTTTTTTCTAGAAAAATGCAAAAAGTCTTTCTCTAGTTAAATTATGATATATTTTATTAGTAACGAATAAAAATAAGGTAATAAGTGCTCCCATAAGTGTTAATATGTTTCTGAATTCCTTTCTACATTTTACATTTTAACACACATCTATTTTAGGAAAGTGTTTGCATAAGTGGATCATTGTTTTTATTCACTTCTTAAGATATATTTGCATTTTTATATATATATATGTTTTGATTTGAGAATGAATGATATCAGAATTAAAGTACAGATTCAGTAAATTTAATGCGTCAGAATGTTTTAGAACTACTACCCATTAATGGATATAGTATTCATTTGTAGCAGATAATAGATAATTCTCCATTAAGCTTATACGCATCCATTCCAATATATTTTGATATTGAATTTGCATTTAGTCATAAAATAAAAAAGTAATGTAATGGAAAATTTTATATTGGAGTGTTTCAAAAAGTGTTATTTTTTTATGTCGAATGTTAAATGTCTTGCTCTAAAATAAAATTTAATTGGATTGGTAATCAATCAGAAATATAAAGAAACGCCCAGTCTTCCATCTTTATGCATTTGTATATATTTCTATTGTTATGTTTTGAAATCACTTCTAAATTTTACAGAGATTTTATTCTGCTTTTCGTTGAAAAATCATGCTGTAATTTGGAAATGATTTAGTAATTTTTGATATTATACTGAATTTCTCTCTTTTTTTTTTCTACAACAATCAATAAAATAGTATTTTAAACTATTCTTTTCTTATTTTTAATCATACTTTTTTAGTATTAGGTTGGTAATATAATTTTAAATTTATCTTGAATCATTCTTTGAAGCAGATTTCACTAAATGTTTTTTTACCTCTATTCTAATAATTTTAAAATATATTTCTTTCTGCTTTCCTTCATATTTTATATACTACATATGAATTATTTCATTTGTAATAATTTGAAATGAAATCATTGCATTTTGCCTAAGATATATGAAAATATTATTCTCCTGAAATTCTCTTATTCAATATTTTTGTTATTTGATTATAGTAGTGTTTATTGAGTCTATTTTTATCAGATTCAAATTAAAATTCGTACCTTTAATGGGTTTTTCTCATCATGTTCAAAATTTTCTGATATTTACTTTAAATGAAGTTTAGTAGCCTCATTTTCTATCCTCCTCCAGTGACTTATTATTTAAGGTACAGGAATCTTAGGAATGTAGCAGAATTACTTTTATTTCCTACTATTTCTTTTTATTTATTGTTCCATTCTGAACAATCATTCAAGGTTCATTGCTAATTATTGAAATTCATATTAGATCTTTGAATTTCTTATTAACCTGGAAGCCATACTGACATCCAGTAGTCTAGTGCATTAAAAGCTTGTGCCAGCCTGGACTTTATTCCGCTCTCCATAAAAGTGTCAGAATGTCGTTTTTCGTAATAGCTTTTCAGATGACTATAAATATTTTTCCTTATAATTTTGACCTTTGATATTGATGTAATTATAAATACATTTTAAAGATGCCGAGGGAAAAAAGCAAAACTTTGCCCTTTCTTCTCCTTATATATATATATATATATATATATCCAATTTATACCGAGGAGTTCAAAGATTAAAAGTGCAGTTGAAACAAAATAATATATATAAAGCATTATGAAATTGATATGATTTAAAGGTTACAAATAACTTCACATTGACTATATATACACAGTCTGTGAAAACAATTTTTATAAAATTAATCTGAAAGTTTTTATTAAATATACACAAAGAATTTTCCCCAATCTTATTTCAATAATCAATATATGGAACAAATAAAAAAGTTGTTAGTATGAAACTTTTATAACATTAGAGAACTACAAATAAAAAATTATTTCAATTTACATCATACTTAAAAAATTATGAAATGTTTACTTTTCTTTTAATCCGTCGAATCTTTCTCTTTCTCTCTCACACACAAATAATAATAATAATGAAAAAATGTTTTTTGCCTTTAGGCATGTTATGGAAACTCTGATTATTAAAATAAATCCTTTGTTAACATATATAAATATTTTTAATAAAGTTAATATCTCTAATAATATGCAGAATTATTTCACGCATTTCATTAAATTCAGCTATGAAGATTTACTAATCAAAATGTTTAATAATATATCTAGCACCCCTTGAAATATTTAATGCATTACACCAATATAAAAGTATGCAATTACATAAAAACTCAAAGATTTTTATCTACAAAGAATTAACACATTAATTTGTGTATGACATACAAAATAGCACTTTTCTAAAATTTTACTAAAAATTATTTATATACATACCAAACAAAAGGTGCATTACTTCTGACAATTTTTAAGTCCTTAGGTGTCGAAAATTTTAAAAATTCTTGCCCCTCCTAGTTACGCTACTAAGTCCAAGTGCAAAATTCAAAACTTCCATTTTGTGTTATTTAATCATCCATGTAACAATACATGGACCTCACGAAAGTTGTATGGATACCATTTATTAAGTTTACACTCTCGGTTTTTGGAATATTGAGCTCTGAACTGAATACTGGAATTCCGGAATGAAGGTAACTAGAAAAAGGGAGATAAAATGCCAATTTAAGTGTAATTTGCATAACACTTTATTTCCCTGGCTACTTCAAAGGGAAGTAAAGACTCTGTAAATTTTTATCGCTAACTATTCTGTAATAAATACTTCCTAGAATGATGCCCGAAATTCTGAAATCGACGTTTGTTTCTTCTGTAGTTAGTCTAACATTAAGGTACCAACAGTGGCAGACTGGCCAGATTTCCAGCTGGCCTGCTGGCAAATAATCCCTCTATAGTTATGTCAATACAGCCCCTATTATGTGAATGTTGGCTCAAAAGTTCTCCAGATCGAATTATTAAAAGTCAATTTTGTAGCAGAATGAAGATTAGTGATAGTGAACAAAATATTAGTCCGCACAATTTCTTCTTCAGAATATTCAAAAGTCCTGCAATCCAGATTTGTATTAGTTGCAGATATCATATATGAAGTTTTGAATCAAATCTTGTAATTGTATCAGAGTACACTTAAACTTGGTAATTTAAAAACTTAGAAAATAAGCTGACAGCATTTTGATTAGATTGTCACCAAATGTGATAAAAAATAATAATGTGTAAACCCTTATTTTTATGACTAAATGATTTGTAAACGTCATATTCGTCAGAAATTTAATGAATTTGGGATGCATTATTGTTTGAGGAATCACATGCCCAAAGAATATGATTACCAATTAATAACTTAACTTCAGTGAGAGTTGTATTGAATTTGTGTAGTTTGGTCATTTTTGAAAATTCAATTTAAGTATGATAACCAAAAATTGGTTCTGATTTCTTTTACAAGAGAATCAGTCATTGTATACAATTCGAAAAGTTGCCGCAGTCTAAAGATAATAAAAATGACATTTGTTTACAAAAAATTACGCATGATAACATATTTTTTTTAATTTTTCAACTGATTTTTTTTTCTGTCGGCGTTAGTTCCCTCGTTACGTTTACAAAATATCTTGCAACTCACTTTCATTATTTACTAGTTTTTAACACCATCACCATTTGTCGTCTAATAGTAGTGATTAAGTTATCGAATTTGCAATGACAGTGAAAAGCATATATAGATTCTTAAAATAGCAATATGAATTATGTGCTAATCAATCGAAAATGCCTGATATTTAATCTGAGTAAACGTCAGATTTGGCGAATATGAGTACACGATCACAGAGCAAAATCGACATTTTCTCCGAATAGCAAACATAGTTTTAATGATTTCATAGACAAGAGGAGTTTCCTTCAATAACTGAATTACTTCAACTAAATGACAGTAAATATATAGAAAAAACTATCGGTGAGACATAAAATTTCACAGGGAATATTTCGTATAATTATGCTTTCTAATTTTGTCTACTCAAGGGAAAAAAAAAAAAAAAAACATCTTGGAGGGGGGATGGAAGCTGCTCCTGCCTTTTCATAAAAGGCCTCCGGGACTTCACTGATTGGTCTCTTCTTTTACCCCATTATCCGAACCACTTCACCCGTGAATAGGAGAACTGCTCTTCCGCTTTTGCCTCTATATTCTCTTGCCAAGTTTTCTGAAGTCACCGAAAGATGGCGCGTACAAATTTCGCCTCTCGCTAATTGGGCGCTTCTCAAAATAGCGGTATTACTGCAACTTCGAATTCGGAGCTCCATTGTGAGGTCTGGAACTGAAAAGGCAAGTAGGCGCAGAAGAATAAATGAATTTAATTCTAATTTTTAATAACTCATATGCAAAAACAACGAAAGAAAGATAAATAAATTAATAGAAGAGAAGATGACTAATTGTTCAATGAATAGTTCTTGAAAGCATCAAAATTCGCTTATTGGGCACAGTTCAGTGACGCATCACGAGAAGAAAAACGGTCAGTCAATCGATGTTCGTATCCTTCTCCTCCACACACTCAAACAAGATTCGCCACCACTCTCTTGATTTCTTATTTGACTATTTTTCAGTTTCCTATTGCCCTGATGGAAGCACATTTCGGTTAAATACATTGTTTTTGTTTTGTTAAAAATTACTCATAAAAAAGATACATCAGGAAATTTTTAAAACTTGATACAGATATTACAATCACAAATTTTGGGCTATTGAGAGGTGAAGTTGATTTTTTAAGTTGTTTTATTTTTTTAGAAATGTTTTTTTAGCATTGCTCGTTTCTAAACTGAAGAATAGCCACTGGTTGAAACTCGCTCGGGATAACTGTTATTTATAGATACAGCCATAAATATACAATTTCAAAAATTATCTCATCAAAAACTTAATATATGTAAACTCCCCCCAAATTTGAACAATCTTCTATTTCTCTAAATGTTGCACTTAGGCATATATTTCTAATCACAGAGATTAGGTGGAAAATTATGTGAAACATTCTCGCTTTTCTGAAGGTTGATTGTGAAATGTTCTTTAAAAAATTTAATTATTATACGTCTCCTATACAACCAAAATATCAGTTAACGAAATGATTGTCTTACATTCATCTATGCATACAGAAAATTTTCCGTTTCTATTTGCAGAGATATTTTTACTTTTAAATTTAGAAGGACTAATAATAAATTTAGATCGGAACAGTTATTTTAGAAAGGCAAACTTATTCAATACTGAAGAAATGTCTTATATAAATATTTATCTAGTAATAGTACATCATTCAATCATCATCAGCTTTTCATAATAAATCATCGTGATTTTTTAAATTACGAATGATGTTACTCACTTTGATTAGTCAACAGCTGCAACTTCGATTTTATAAAGAAAGGAAAAGAATCTGGACAGTGAGGATATCCCAGAGAAATATTAGGTTTTGGTTTAGTTTAGTTTGGTTTAGTTATATTAACGTCCCGTTTGAAGCAACACTTGGGCTATTTTGGGACGGACCTCACAATTTTGAACCGAGAAATATTAGGCAGTCGTAGAAGAAAATAAAAACCTTTTACTCGCAACTGTGGACTTTCTTTAGAGGATTAGATATTTCCTTACAAGAAGCATTTGGAAATGACAATTTGTGCTGTAGATGATCAGTGGTGTACTGGATCTGAAAATATTTGTTGACAAGAGACAATATCGGTCCACTCCTACCTCCAGTGCTATCATTCAATTTTTTTTGTAATAAATAGATAAAATTTTCAAAAATACGGGAATTGAAACTAAAAGATGGAAACATATTTTTTGCAACAACGTTATTATTTTGTATATCAATATTTTTCACTTAAGAATATTATACGTTTTTTCAATAATGCATTGGTATTCAGTTAAGTACTATTATTTCACAGCATTATTATATAACAGCAGATCCAATGTGATAACAGTAACATTTCTTATAAATGCTTGCTTAAATCGTTAAAATTTGCTTATTAACACGGAAGGATAAGAAAATTTTAACCGAATGTTTCGTAAGAATTACATGCTATTAAACATGTAGTTCTTACGAAATGTATTCTTATTACAAAGCATAAAATTTTTTCGTCCTAATTGACATTGGATGAATAAACTAAGTAAATATAACCATTGGAAGTAGTTTCCCCGATACTTTCTCGAAAACTCTAATAAAAATGTCTCCCCCCCCATGTCCTCTCATAAATTCTTATAACTACAGCCGAGGCCGTGAATGTTACAAGCTTTGGGAGTTTTAGTTTTAAAGTTTCTGCACGTGAAAGATTTGTGCTTTGGAGGGGGGAAAAAAACGAATATGCATTTTGTGCGCGCTTTTTCCACTGACTTAAATGAAAATTTGGCACAAAACTACAATTTTAGTATTATGATCAAATAGCAAATTTTATTTGTTCATATCCTTGAGTTTTCGAGTTACTACGTTTACGCGTATGAAAAAAATAAAATACTGACCGACAGATGATCAATACTTTGATAAATTTTGCTCTTAATTTGTTAAATATTTATACTTTAGATGCTGAAACAGTATATACCAAATATCATATATCTAAGTTTTTCCGTTCTTTCTGTCGTGCTTGCATGCATGCGAAAATACTGCTATACACTTAGCCAATCCTGTTCATAAAAAAATTGATACAAAGCAACACTTGAAATGATAAATCTGTGTATAAAATGATACTTATTTAGCTCCTTTTGTTTTGAAGTTATCATGTTCAGCTATACTCGAACAGACAGATTTTCTGTAAATGGAGTTCGTTCAAAATTTGATAGAAATCTACAAATTTGATGTCAATAAACCAACTTTCATTGTCTCAGAATTTTTAAAAACTTATTATCAAATGTCTAATCATTCTGTAATCAAATGTCAACCCAAGTATATTTCAGTTCCTAGAAATTATCCAAAAGATTCGATTTGCAGTGGCTCCGGGTAATTGGGATTCCCCCCCCCCCTCAAATTCGTTTGTAAGTCGATTTTATTTTTCATTGGTCCCTTGAATTTTCTAAAATAATGCTAAGATATTTCTTAAAATTTGAATGTATTTTGGCTAATTCAATACGTAAACTAAAAATCGTATTCTTTTCTGAATTATTTTTATTTAAATACTTCTTAATATTTTATTTGCAATGATCGTAAGAAAAGAATTTTTTAACCCTTTAATTTGAAAGATCTCTGGAAGTATTTCTAGCGATTGCCCAGAACAAA
Organism: Argiope aurantia; assembly: GCA_026543865.1. Taxonomy (NCBI): domain Eukaryota; kingdom Metazoa; phylum Arthropoda; class Arachnida; order Araneae; family Araneidae; genus Argiope; species Argiope aurantia. The sequence goes on along the minus strand of JAPMOR010085606.1, from coordinate 58,847 downwards.
AGTTCAGTGATTGGAAATCCAGTTTCTGTCACATTCCAAGGTTTTTTTCTTCCTTAACGTTAAAATTTTCTTTGATTACCCAAAAAATTTAATGTTAAAAATTTGACTGAATCGGTACAGCAGTTAAGCTAAAATGTTGGCATATTTATTCTAATACTTTTCTTATATCTTATCCTTACATTCAATGTTTATAAAAGAATTTTTATGTAGTTTTCTGCCTTACATTGTTCCATAATTTTTGAAAGAAAAGCTTCGGTAAAATCTGAAATTCCTTTGGAATTGGAATTAAGTTCTATTTTTGTAGAAATAGTTGCTTTGAAAATCACTAAATAATAAAAAATGGACTTGCTGGAATAAATTTGTTGCAATAATAGAACTAAGAATTTAAGGAATAATAAAATAAAAACAAAAAAAATTATTGTTGATAATAAGGAATACGCACGAAGAGTAGTTGCTAGAACACATTACTAAAATTCTAAAAAAGCTTTAAAGCACACGATTAACATTCTATATTAGTAATAACTATTTATTTGACTTATTTACATATTTTTGATAATGAAAAATTAACTATTTAATTAAATAAAAAAATGTTCTCTAACTCAAATTGTTCTCTAACTTATATTTCAACATTGGGAAGACAATATTAAACATTATTTTCTTCGTAAATTCTTAATATTAGAAAATTAATAATTTATGGAAAAAATTAACTATCTTAGATTTTTAAAGATCAACTGATTCAAATGGTATTCCAATTTTAATTTAAGGGGAAAAAAAAAAAACGTTTCACACGATAAAAGGATTTTGTGTATCAGAATATTTTAAAGAAAACCAGTTTTGTGTAAAAAAAATATTTTGAATAGAATATTAAATAAAAATTTGTTTATTTCAAATGACACTCGAACTTCCATAATGAATTAAAATTGATGTTGATATTCTACATTTTGCTTTGATTAAATGGAAAATTATTGATCTAAAATTATTTGTAGAGGAGATTAAATACCCCTCTTCAGTTTTAAAAAGCTGGGGAACGGAAAAAAATTCATATCATGTCAGGTCAGGCGGGGAGATGTATTTACCATCCAACCACGCTCCTAGAATTAGGAGATCTATCGCAAATTAACTCTACGCGTCGGAATATTGCATGCTTTTGCGCATGCACTGATCAATTCTGATTTCGCAATAATAGGAGTGAGGTAAACGAAAGTAGGTAATTTATGTATTATTGAGCAATGTATAAAGGAATTACGCAAGTTTCTATCAAAACAAAATGGTATGACTGAAAATGAAATTCAACTTTGTAATCAGTATTTAAAAGAATAAACATGCATAACAAAAACACCAAAAAAGCGCTTTCTCGCTGCTGTCATCTTCTTGTGGAGCAAAATCCTTCATTAAGTGATAGGTTTTCGGGATTCTTAAATGAGCAATATATGAATGGTCTTCTCTTTCAAGCACATTATTGCTGATCTTTTCCCGATGAATAACTCCTTTTAACAACATATTTTCTTTAAATAGATATATTCATTTTTAGGATATATGAATTAGCCTGAGTTTATTTTTAAGGTAAACGAAAGCTTGGGAATGGAATTTATTTTGCGCCATCTTTTTATTAGATAATAATTTTTTCCTTTCTAAATCGATTTTTTTCGAACGCCTTTAACTCTACTTTGAATAAAAATGCATATTTTCATTTCTCCTGATTTTGCCGTATTTAAATTCATTTCGAATAACCAAATAATTTACGCACTTCATTTTTAAATTCAAGTGGAAATGACTTCTATTAAAGAAATGTTAATTTGATAATTTTAAACTTCGAACTTTTATATGATTTTTATATTAAAATTTTCCTCATAAATATAAAGAACTGGATGTTCAAATGGTTTTTAATTGGGTTAAGAAACTGATTGATAAAAGCCAGGTTGCATTGTTAATCATAAGCATCTACTGAAATTTAAATGGGAGTTTCATTTGATCAGTTTCCGTTGAAAGGGAATGTAAAGACTATTTGTAGGAAAACGTATTGAAATTTTTTTTTAGATTTGATTTGTTATGAATTTTTCTAATTTATTTTCTTAAAGGTATTTTCTTTCGCAATTAACAAATTATATGAATATATTATTTGTGTACATTTTAAAAGCAATTTATTTTATTTCTTTATTTCTAGATAAGATGTGCTTGTTGTTGTTATTATAGATTATGTAAAGTTACCTTCATTGATCTCTGTTTGATATTAAAATTGGATTCCCTTGATATTTTCTTAAAAATTAGGGTATGTTCGTCGAAGTTGATTCACTAGGTCACAATTATCGATGCTTGTTTTATCAAATTCCTTGAATGTTAGTTCGAATTTGTACGTAGCCAGAAACCGAATCATGTTCTTAAGTTTGACCAAAATTTGGTGTAATAAAATATGCATGATTTGTAAATGTTTACTAATTCATTTCATTTACATTTCGAATCTTCTAATTTTTGTTGCGCAAAGGCACATAAATTCTTAGAAAATTATTATTATTATTTTTTCTTTCTTTCTCTGTTTTGGCGAGTTTCTGTCTTTGGTTAATGGCTCTTTTTTTATTTCAAAAATATTATTTTACACCAACTCTAAAAAAAAAATGCTTAATGATTTTTAAATTTGGCTTCCTGTTTTCAATTACCATATGTGTCTTGAATTTTTTTTTTTTTATATATATACTCGCAATTAGGGCCTATATTTTTTCACTGACTCTTTTTAGCAGTGAGTTATTTTTCAATGCATTCTCTCTTTTCAATTAACTCTGCTCAATTTCAAGAATTTTACATAGTATTAAACTTCTTAGTAGGTGGGGGAAACGCCGCAGGACATTATTCTTTACCTATGATTTAGTACCACAAGTAATTTTTTTTATTTAACTTAAACCTCCATTTTCCTTTATATTTACCCTGAATTTTTTTTAACCTTCACTGTTACCTTCTAAATGCTCCACACACTTAAATATTCTAACCAAAATATTTGTATAAAAAATTCTAAAGCTGCAGAACTGTCTCTTTTCAGTTAAAATTTTCAATAACTGCCATGTTATATTAAGATGTCTGTCGGATTCGTCTCTGATTTTCATAATTTATTTTTCTGAAGTTTGTTTCATTAGACAATGGAAAAATATTTCTTACTTGTGACACTCCAAAAAATTTCAAATAAAAAGTGTTTAATGTGGTGTCTAAACATACATTACAAGTGTTATTACACATGAATTTTATTTATTATTGGGAATCCCTTTTCCCATATTTATATTAATGCAATACAAGTCTTTTCTCACTTCGATGAATGCGAAATTTTGGAGAAATTAATCTCCAGAATGAGATTTTAGAAAAATTATATTTCTAGTCTTCGGTTCCATTTTATTAATGGTTATTTACTCAAGAAAGTATTCTTTTCTGTACAAATACTCAAAAAATATTTATGCATTGCCGCTGCTTCTCTTTATATGCGTATACTTCCAATTGTATTATTTCATCAAATAAGGAACCCAAGTATGTTAAAATTCTTTGATTTCTATTGAGAAAAATAATAAAAGGTTAGAAAAAATTAAATTTCTGTGCCACCTCCATAGCGAAAAACTATCAATGAATAAAATGTTTTACCGGCACTCATTTATATTGCCCCAAAGTCTCACGTCCCTCTTTGTAAAATTTTCTGACATATTAAAAGGCAACTTCATTGACTAATCTCTTATCTCTGACCGGTGTTTGAGCTAGACTTTCACTGTAATTTTCAGAGAAATTATACATATCAAGGAAGATTATTAAAAGAGAAGAAACAGAAAATAATCGCATATTTATTACTTTTCATGAAATTAATAAAATGGTTAGATAATACATTGATTGAAGTGCTTATAAACTTGTTTAAAATAAACACCTTCGACACCTGCTCAGAGTCGCATTCTTTTAACAATACTTCTGCATATGGGATAGAATTCATCACTTATGATAAAGACAGGCTTTTTGAATTCGTCGGCAAAGATCTACTAATTGTGCACTGCCAAAGTCAGTTCATCCCTTAGTTTAGATATAATACCATCAAAATTAACTGAATATATCAGTCACCTTTTAGCACAATATTGTACAGTTGCGAATTTAGGTATTTTGCGGCCCTGTGCAATGGAAATTATGAGACTCCTTTTTTAATACAGTGGTGCATTTTTTGTCCATTTCAGCACATACTAAACATTTTAATGATTTCTTTTAAGTTAATATTACATGCAACATAAATCTTCAGCAAAATCAAATGTTCTTTATTATTGAAATATGTCATTCATTTAGAAAACACTCAAATGTCAGAAAAAAAAAAATATTTTCTTAATAAGCATTCTAGTACTTCTCTGAAATACCTTAAATGTTTAATTTCTCAAGCTTCTCTTCTCATTTATTAAGTGGATCAATCAAAATCAACAACATTAATGCTTGATTAAGAAATTTCTTTGAAGTTGAACGATTGGATGTACATTATTACGTCATCAAATTATCCAATATGTGAATATGTGTCTATTAAGACAAATATTTACATTTGATAATTTTTCTATATTGAATAAATTTGCCTTCCTGAAATAAATATTTTCATCTAAATTTGTGATTATTCCTCTAAAGTTAAAAATAAGCATATCTCTGCCATTTTTTAGACAGAACATGAAACATTGTGTGACCATAGATGAATGTAACAAATATTTTACGAACCTGCAATTTTACACTATCGGTACGCATAAAAACTTTTTTTTCTTAACTTTTTACTCGCAACCTCTACAAAAACTAAGTGTTTTTTATATAACTGTTCATCTTATTTGTTGAAATTTTATAATTAGAAGTATATGTTTAGGTGCAATATTTAGGAAAATTAAAGCTTGTCCACTTTTTTGGATCACCTGGTGTTATCTGGTCACATTAATAAGGTCTGTATATTTTTGTTTCTCTCAATATTTTTTGACTTGCCAATTTCGTCTTTATTTTTCATATCCCATACTTTGAAGTGGGCTTTGATAATTTTATTTTCAATAGTTATTTTTTGCTTTCAATGAATTCTGTTTAATTTAAATGATATGTCCTTTGTGTTACAGGAAAAAAAGATTTCTTGGATAAAAAAAATGACTGAAAAATTCTTGAACGCTTTCGATATAATAGATTGAAGATCATAATAGCAGATGTAGAAGTTGTAATAACAACTATAGACCAATTAACACTAGTTCTAATGCTGCAATAGTGCACCCAGGAAAAAATTTGCTTTGTATTTTTATGGATTAAAAAGTCATTCAACGTTCAATGAGGCCTGGTATTATAGATTTATGTGTTTGACTGAAAAAATACATAAAGATATAATTTTGATCTGGTAAACGTGCCACCGACTAGTGGTGGTGGCTTTCCACGCAGGCGTTGGAGGCAATCGTCTTGTGACTCGAGGCCTGAGGAGGGGATCTATATAGCATATATATGGTGTTTCCCTGCATTGTAGATTGGCTCCTAAATCTTTCCCCCTTACTCTATAAAAAAAAGGAAGGAAGGAAGGAAGGAATTTATTGAAAATAAAAAGAGTCAAATGAAACATAGGGAGAAATTAGCATGAATAAAAATACAAAAAGTTCAAGTTTAAGATTTATGTTCAAGTTCAGGAATTATAAAATTATCATTCATTTATAAATGTGAAATTGTGTGTGTGTGTTTTACATTATGTAATACAAAGCTCCATTAGTAATGGGCTTATTTGCTCATCATATTCAATGAATAAATACTTATATGAGAAACAATTTTATTAGTAGTTTTGGTGAAATGAAAGCATTAATGGCTATAAAGGAACAACAAACAAACTGGAAAAATGTAAAAAAAAAAAAATAGTAAAGTATAAGAAATATATCAGAATTGCATATTGTGGTTGTTCTAACCAGCACAACAGTTCAGGAAGCTTGGTGTTGTAATTGCATGTTTTATTTCTACCAATAAGAAAATTAACAACTATTCTATGATAAGTAAATATTTAGTCAGCATCATCCTGATTGTTATATCTTTAATGCAATGTTGATGGTCAATGTAAAGATGTGAATTTTATCTTTGAAACATGACTTTAATAAAAGTGAAATGCAGTGGACCCCCAAAAGTATTTCAATACTACATTTTGTTGGAAGGCTCACTGCAGTATTTTGGAATAAATAACATGTTATTCAAGATATCTATAGAAATACAGTGTTCATAGGAAATGTAGAATCCTGTTATAAAACACATAAGTTGATCCACTTTATCACCTGCAGACACATTATATATATATATATGTATATATATATCCTAAATAATATTGTTTGGGAAAGAAGGTAATAAATTCTTCAGATTGTCAAACATGACAAAACTGCAGATAATAATAATTGTGATATTTAATTATTAATGAAATTGTTAAATATAAATTATCTGCTGATTTATTCTTTAAAGGGTTTATTTTAATATCAGTCCTTAGCAGCAAAGAACATAGTATTGTGCTGGGTTACACTTTCAATTTGAAATTTTAAATTAAAAAAACTTTATTATGCTCCTGAATAATACAATTCATTTTTAAAATGATTAAGTTTAATTTAATTTTGGAAGGCAAAACTTTGAAGCACAGCAAAGTTAAAAAATAAATAAATAAATAAACTATCTCATTGTACAATAACTTCCTTTATTTAATCTAAATTCTGATGCATTAAAAAAATGACATGCACTTACTTTGATAATGGAAATAAATTAATTATTTAAATATCTTCAATGCAAGTTAACTAATATTTATCAAATAATGGACCCATCAATTTAAATCTGATCACAATGATTAAGAATGCATCACAAATAGCACCTGATTAACACTTAAAATTAAAAATATAGAAAAAAACATTAATATCAGTCTTCACTAGTATGCGGCTAGCGTTTCCATGTGAAATTAAAACTTTGATACACTGAATGCTGTCAGAATCAACCCTTTCCACACGAAAAATTAATGAGATGCATAATTATGCACACGAGTGTAAGAATTCCTTTTAATGCTTTGGACATTGAAAAATATAGGTTTGTTATGATTCCAAAAAAGTAATATAAGTTTTTGTTTTTGCTTTTAAAAGACTTCTATATTAATCATTACCTAACAAGAAATGAAAACGAAGTATTTTTCAGAATATGGTAAGTTACAATTGATATAGGAGTGCAAAGGATTAAATTAAAAAACTTAAGCAATATATACATGAAACGTTTCTTTCCGATTCATATTTGAATAATGTTTTGCATGTTAACAATGATATTTTGCTTTTCTAATTTTAAAAGCTGGTAACAAATTTATTAAGCCTATATGTAGAAAATAAATAAATTATTCATGTTTATTATTCATCATTCATGTCAAATGAATTTTCTATGTATTCATCAAAAGTGCTATCAAATTTATCATGTAGACTTTTAAAAATAACACAAATTCACCATGTCAAGAAAATTTTTCAATGAAAAATAATTTTTACTCAATCAAAGAATGAGTTGTGCAATGATACTATTTATTTATATAAAAGGCAATGTAGATCATTTTTTAAGCTCAAACATGTTTTATAAAGGAAACTAATCATCAATACATTATTTTCTTACTAAGCTTTGTAATGCTAAAAAAAAAAAAAAGTAGAGATTATGGAACTATAATACCAATCACACTGGAACTGCAATTTATCTATACACTTTCTAAAACAATTTAATTTTCGATCATTTTTTCGCATTAGATCAAAAATATAAAGCTGCTCTACAGTTAATATTGTCTCATTTTTTTTTTTTTCATCTTGGATCAGCAATGGGCGATGAACAATTTTATAAAGTATCTTTATTTCTAAATAAGAAATTATTCTTGTAATAACAATGTTTTAACATGTACAAACATTTTGAAATTAAAAAAATTACTTATATATTTTTTTTATTCTGTCTGATTTATAATTCATCAAAATAATCACACATTAATAATCAGAGGCATGACTACAAAATTTCATACTTTAAGAAGGGAAAAATGAAACTATGTAAATAATTCTTCATACATACTTGCGATCAAACATTACATGTTTAGTCCACCAAATTCGAATAACTGAAAAAGTAAATAATATGATGAATACTGAAAACAAGGAACTCTGCAAAATATCAAGAAGTCAAATCTCATTTACAAGTATTCAAACATTCATGAGTTTCTTGCTAAAGAAAAACAAAACTGAAAGAAATAGAGCAATAAATTATGAAACCAATTTTCTCAGTGCTTAGCTACTTTCTATGAAAGATAATTAAGGTTTAATAAATGACATTTCTCCTCAACTTAAAAATGACAATAATATCTGCAAAATCTGAATATGAGATAAATATGAACATTTTGAATACAGTATTTTAAAAAAACAACAACCAGGGTTCAATAAGATATTTCCTTCAAATCAATACTACAAACAAGAATTGCAAAAACATTACAATATTAAATATTTAGATTAGTTGCTTAGTGTTAGAAATGATATTTAGAAATGATATTAAATCACACCCTAGAAGAACTTATTAATGTAAAAATATTTATCAACAAAGGAAATTATATATATATATATATGAGAGAGAGAGAGAAAGAGAAATAATTTCAATTCTAACAATGATTTTAATAAGTGCATATGACAGATAATTAACAAAAATGCACTGATCTCAACAAATTCAAATCTGACCTTTCCTTTCTTAATTTTGTCATCTTGAATGCTTAATGCAAATACATGCAAAATTATGAAATACCATACACAGCATTCCAAAACTTATTGCCTATTAATTATAAGCCATATTTGGGCTTTAAAAGAACATGGAAGAAGAATATAATTAATGAAAGCTACATTGAAAGCTTCTATGTAGGCTTGAAATCCTCATTTGCATCTCTATAATGGTGATTACAACTAGGTACTTATTTACTTTGAAAGAATATCAACAAAAAAAGTTTAATTTGCACACAATCTCTCATCATAAAATAAATACCAAAACCTTTTTATCATCATAAAGGGAATCTATTAAATGCACTATATTTTAATTTGAATTTCAGAAAAATATATTTAATAGATACTATTATTATTATTAAACTACAAAAAAATTAAGTATGTGCCAAATAAGAAACAAAAGATATTAGAAATTTCTGAAAATAACTATTTTGATATATTTAAAAATATAATTCACTAATTTCATTCAAAGTGAGTATAAAAGAAATAATTTTTGTGTATTATGTGTAACCTATTAAATGCGACAGAATGAAGAAAGATATTTAAAAATTAAGACAGCAAGAATATATATCCAATCTTTAGGTTTAAAAAAATATAGAGAAATAGCACATTTAATGCAAGCTACCATCTAACCTTTCAGCAAAATTTCATTTAGTACTTACCTCTGTTCAAATATTAAGAATATATTAAAAATTCCCTGAGTCATGTTCAAAAGCACAATCTGAAAGAGAAACCTTTTATAATATATTTAGCTTCATAACCATAAAGGTCAAAATACTGAGAAATATCAAAAGTCATCTCAGCAACTATTAAATAAAGGACACTGCAACACTTCTCAGCACAATGGCATAAAACTTTGACTGATACTATATTTTTTTCGTGTTAAGAAGACTTTCAATAATGTAATATGAATTTCAAAATTTAGTAATGAGTTATAGAATGCATGCTAAAATGCAAGAATAAAAACAAGAAGCATAATGAAAATCATCCTTCTACATATAAAAAGTTCTAGAATATTAAAATTGCTTTCCAGGTGTAATTAAGATATGACATAGAAAGCAAATAGTATGGTGAATTGCCTACTCAGGGAAGGTCTTGTTTAGTTCATATATACATTATGCATATACCTTACAATTCCTGTAGCAGAAGCAACAAAGTCAGGAATGCTTCATAATAATAACACTCCAGTCCTCCCCTCCCCCACCGATAACAAATTAATAGTTAAAATGCCATATTCCAGCATTTCTTCAATTTATTCATCCCCCTGATCTAATCTCATAAAAAATTTTCCCACATGAAGAATTTACCAAAGAGGAAACAATTCTCAACTTCAAAAAATAAATAAGAAGAAACCAAGTCTCTCAAGAAAGTGGCAAAAGATGGCTTATAATCCTTCTTTAAATCTTTATAAGGACAATTCTGCAAAATATTTATCCCCTAAAAAGAGAGAAGAAGGTTTAAGATTAAGAAGAAGACTGCAAGGTTTAAAATTAAACAATATTTTTAAAAATTCATCTTGTGAAATTAAAAGAATTTAATAGGATTTTTAAAACATCAGCAATGGCTTTTTAACTGAAGCAATCTCTAAAAATGGATGCTGAAACAAACAAACTAAGCAGCAATGGAACATTCTAAGTCTCCGGTCAAAAATGCCTGACGTAAATATTTAAAGTGTTATTTTAGAACATGAAATTGGTAAAAGCCATTCCATAAGAGTAATTTTTTTTAACTATTAGTAGCACAATAAATTATTATTTAATATATAAAAATTTGGAAAGGTATATACTTTGATAGATGTTTATATGTTATACAGAGTTATATATGCATGTTAAATCTATTGTTTCAGGAAAATGGTATTTAGTGCAATAGTTGATGTAGCATCAAATTAGGTATGGTAGTTTGTATGGTATAATTTAATAATTATATAAGTAAAAAGATAGGGAGAAACAAATTTTGTATTCTAGACCCTGCCAAAATGTTTTAAACACACATAAAAGTTTCTTGTTAATGCCTAATGCTATGCATGGTTTCAAAATCCTTAGTAAAGTAATACAATCATCAAGGTAAAAAATATGAAATAATTTATCGAATGTAACAAAAATGGATGTTATGAATGAATGAACATTTGTTAGATAAAATCATGTCTTAAAATGTCATGAAAATTTTGCTATAATGCTTTATAATCTGATATCTAGGTCAGCCCATTAGAGTTTGATTTAATACATGTATGCATTAATGACAATAATAAAATTTAATCTAGAATTAATTACTTGCATTTTTAAATATATCTTACGGTTCATTTATACCTATTCATAAACAAATAGCTACAGTCTGGCATATTGTGAATTTGCTGAAATCATATTAACTATTATGTAACAAACAATGTTAACATAAATTATTAAAAATATACTTATTACATTAATTACTTATAATATTGTTTTATTATGTTTATTTTCAGAAAATCATAGCATAAAATGCTTTGAATAAAGACAAATACAGATATAAACCAATAGAATAAGAGTTAATAATATTCAATTACCAAATTCAATAAATGAAGTTGAGTCTTATAATAATATACTTAAATTTTACTGACATTGAATATGAACATTACTTGAACAGAGAAAGTAAATCACAAGGTGACTAAATAAGAAGAGAACGTTCTTGCAGAATATAAAATATACTGCATTTAAATTATCAGCAGTATGTATTTAAATTTTCAAAAAATTCTAAATTTAACTATTGAATGAGATTTAGTATGCCTCCCAGTGATTCAAATTAGTATAAATAAGGTAACAACCTAAAATCAATGTCTTTTAATGAGAGAATTCAATTACATTTTTAATGGATAACTGAATAGAAAAATATTCATGATACATAAAAATGTTTTTTTTTTTTTTTTTTTTAATTCACATTTGAAGAACTATCATTTTGAAAAAAAATTTCCAAGTGGTCTAACAAAGCAACTTCAGTAGCACATTTTCTATTAATGTCAGGAAACTTATTTTTAAAAAATGAAGAAATAAGAGCATAAAGGAAACACTTTAAATATTATTACTGTATAATACATTAATCCTTTTGCTTCATACTTCCTAAAATTTAAATGGTAACTATATATAGCTTTCATTTTCAAAAATTAGAAAGCCATTCACTTAATTATATTATAAGAAAAGAGGAAAACAGAGTTTCCTCTAGTAACATTTTCAGTCAAGGTCAATGATAAAATTACAACAATAGAAACAATAGCTATTTTTTCAAACAACAAAAAAAGAACAAAATAATGGTAAAACATGAAAATATTTCAGAGAGCAAGTAATAGAATTAATTTATTTTGCTATTACTATTACCAGAATGTAAATGGAAACCAAAAAATACAACATGCATAAGATTATTTCAAAAATCTTACTACTGGAAGATTTTTCACTCTCGCATCTATCACCTTTAGATTTTTTATTTTAGTCTAAAAAAGAATGGAAGAAAATGAATTTTTCTTACTGTGTATTCATGGAAATGAAATTATAATGTGAGCAATTTTTTTGTGTAACAGAAATATAGAATTATGAAAATGGAACATAAAAATGGATTAAAAAATTTTATATTATTCAATACAGAAAATTCTATCAACAAATTTCAGATACATCATAATACGTTTGACAAAGTTTTTAAACTGTTCAATACAAGCATTGTATGAATGTGAGAAACAAATAGATTAAATACGAAGAGAAAGTTATACATTTAAAGTTAAAACCTGTATTTTGAAGTTTTCAAACAGTATCTTTTGTTTTAAAATGCAGAGATGAAAACGAAATTTACAGATTAGAAAGGGTATCATTAAGATAAGTTGAGAACTCTTCATGGCAATTTTGGTAGTATGTGTAGTAAAGCAATTTGGTTGTATAGGATTATGTGAGAATTATTCAGTAACTTTATGTTGCAATTTAATCGATCCACAACATACTACGTCTAGAGATTAGAGGAAATTCTTAGTTTAAAAGGAAGGAAACAAATCTCAAAATCAGATTTTCACCATACAGACTTGCAAAAGAAATTTCAGCTGTCAGAAACTTTTGACAATAAATATGCATCATGGATTAAATAACTGTAAAAGATTAATGTGTGGTTTGAACAGAGTACCTACAATTTGTCAGCATTATACAGATGAATTATTTAAGAGTATGGAAGAAGGTAATGTGTTTATGGGTGATGCTTGAATAAATAAAAGTAACAAGATGTATAATTTTAAAATTCCAGAAAAAAACTTATTTTAGATAAATATAAAGAACAAACAATAAAACAAAATCTAACAGTAGAAAGGCAGTATACTCAGTATACCTCGAAAGATCAGCAGTAATCATTTTGACAGCTGTTGTTAAATTATCCAAAACAGCACACTTTTCAAGATTAGTTTGCTAAAATATGTTTTTAAGTTATATTTAGCTATTAATGTTTTATATTTTCTTTGCATTTTCTTTTCATTGTTATGTCGTTAGAGCTAAGTTATCATGTTTGAGAATATTGATTGAGTATAGTTCTCCTATTTCTTGTAAAAATAATCTCAGTACTTCTTACTTTCTAAGCTTCATAGTAAAAACAAAGCTAAGTGGTCTAATTTGTAATGTTTTGGTAAATAAAAAAATGTCAGTTGCAATATTTTGTTAAATAATATGAAACAGCTCTGCAAAATCACAACCTCACTAATGTATCATGAAAGGGTCTATTTGCATTTTTTTTTTTGATTATAGAAAGCCAATCAACAAATATTTTGACAAAACATCAACTACCATCCAAAATTTAAATCGTAAATTCATCAAGGTTTCCCTACATGTTCCCCTACCAATGCTTGAAATGTTTGCTCATCTCCCATTGTGATTTGAATAGTTTTTTAAAAAAACAAACAATTTTACATAAGCATGTTCAAAAACCCTAATATATTATTAAAAATTAATTTGCCTGAAGTACTTTTGATCTAGTAAACTTCAGATCAAACAGTAAATATCTTAAAATTACTCTCACTCTACTGTGAATAACTATTTCGTGAAAAAAACTTTATGTCATCAACACATTTTTTTTTTTACTGAAATATTTTTAGGAAAAAAATAAAGAGCTTTTAATTTATCTATAATACAAAGCTGCATATCATGCAAGAGTTGACAAGCTTTTGTGTCTGCATAATATTACATGAAATGCAGAATATTTTCAATTATGCAGAGTATTCATGTGCTAGCAAAATTCCCAAAAATTACATGCCTAAAGGCAGATGAATGCAGTCCAGGCATTTCTTTCAACATATTGTACTGTTGTTGTCTTTCCTAAAAATATCAGAAGAAAACTGCTGGTTACAATTCTATACTTTTCCAGCTTTTTCATTTCACTCATTTTGGGAGATAGATATCAGTATGTTTGCTTCTGAGCTCCTCTTCACAGCCAGGATTTCATTTTGAAAGAAACGAAATTTTCCATCTGAATAAGAATTGGTTTCAGATAAGTACTGCAACAATTGATATGTTACTGAATTGAACATTCATGTGTTCTGAGACGGTGAATCATATGCATGCCTGCAGTTAATGAGGTTCTACTATTCTTTACTAATGTTTCATTGTTATGTTCCAATGCATATGTAATATTCAATTAAATGTGTATTACATTAACTGTATTAATTCAAAACCCCAAATGTAGCAGAAAAGGCAAATGATAGATCTCGGGAAATAATTATTCTTGAAAATGTATAGTTAGTTAAAAGGAATGACAATAAAATAAATACATACAAATCACTTCAATGGAACATAAAATAAATAAATGAATATATATTAAAATATAATAAAAGATATGATATGCACTAAAATCTAAAAAATCAATATAGCGAAAAAGAGAAGACTATATACAAAAAATTGAACCTTAATTTTAAATAATGCAAATACACAACATTCAACACAATTTAGAATCATTCTTTATAATATACTAGCCGCCTTTGGCGACCAGCCGGTTCGCCAGTATTACCGCTCGCTACAATTTTCAATTAAATATTTTAAGTAACTGGTTTCTTAATAGATTCTCAAACAAAACATTTTTAATCTTCAAATTTTGATAGTCATACCAAACTTATACTTTTGTTTAGATCGTTTCGTTCAATTTACTCTATATATTTTGCTAAATTGTTGTCATTTCCGGTAAAACGTCAACTTTAATTTAAAGTGAAAATGATGAAATTGCAATTAATATAAAGATATTTTTTAATAAAACCAAGCGTTTTATTTTATTTATCATCTTTATTGCTATTTATTTATTACTATTATTATTGAATATGAATATTGCAAAAAGAATATCTCGGTATTTAAGTCTTATGTGAACTACAAAATATTTTTGATAATTTATGTAATATCTCAAAGAATAATTCAACAAAAATTTCTCAGATTTAGCATAAAATTCAGTTTTTAGTTTTGCTTTCAAAAGGATTGAAATGAAATCAATAATAATATTTTGTTCCGTATTATAAATATATTTCAAAAATTATGAAATCTAAATTTAATGCAGTAAGGTATCATATTCTGAGAAATATTCTAGACACGCCAAATTTTAAATAAATGAATGAATGTTTCTATTTTCCACAATCAACTAAGACTTATTTATGAAGTTTTGAATGTTAAAAATTTAGAAAAACTCAACATTTTCATAATCTTAGGCCAATTAATCTTGAGAAACCTGCGCGCTGATTGGCGTATTTTCTTTGAAACGATCGATGGAAAATCTAAAATTATCCTTTTTTTTATTGAATAGTGATATTCAAATTTTCATAAATCAGTCAGTTTAAGTGATCGATTTAGTTGATTGGAAATTAACTCTTTTTATTTAAAATATTAGTGTTTCAAAAACATTTTGTTATTCGTGATTTCCACAGCAGAAGCTTTATGTAAAATCAAAAATTCGTTATTTATTAGAGCATTTATTGAATTAAGTAAAATATAATCATTTTCTATTTAAACCATTTTAGTATATCTGTTGTGTTCGTGCGTCAACAAAAATAGAATGCAGGCAAACTTATTATGAAACTAAATCTTATTACATTGTAGATAATATTATCAAATTTACATCAACTTATTTTCATTCAAAATTCTAGCATCGTTTTTAAACAACAAATTAAAAGTTCCAAAAATATCACTGTTGCCAATCTGACTTTCACAACTATTTACAAAATAAAATTTATAATTATTAAAATAATCTTTTGCTACTTTTAAATAAAATATTTACGATTTATGTCGCAACAGATCTGTGTCTTACTAAAGGTTTACAAATTAGCTGTGTGGCATTGATTTGAATGGATATCCTGTTCATATTAAACAAAACTTGCCTTAAAATAAAGCTGATTTATTGGGTTAATAATATAGAGAGTGTAAAAGATCATAAAATAATTTTTCTTGAATTTATTTTTTAGAAAAAAATAGTACTTCTTATTTGTTTCATTTCCTACAGACGATTTCATTTCCAAAAAGATTCAATTTATTTTTAATTGGAGCTTTAATCAATGTGATGGCAACACTTTGAAAAAAAACTATTTTTTTCCCAGGAATGCGAAACGTTTATTTTTATTTTGTACGAAAGAAATTGTTGAAAAATAGAGTTAAAATATTTATTTAAAAATTCATTAAAAATAGAAATTTAATTTTAAGATTAAAACATTAGTATCATTTAAAAGATAAATTTTTTATCTTTAACTTGATGTAAAAATCTTTTTTGTGCGGTAATATTTTCGGTAGTTATAGCAGAAACACGACAAAATTTCGCTTAATTTTTAAATAAATACAATTCTAATTAAAAACTCGAAAAAATAACCCCCAGGTGCACATTCCCGGCCTCCAAGGTATACACGTGCCAAATTTGGTAACTGTAGGTTGAATGGTCTGGCCTGTAGAGCGCCAACACACACACACACACACACACACACACACACACACACACACACACATTGAGCTTTATTATAAGTATAGATTACTCAAAAAATAAATACACAATAAGTTACTCACATTTTTTTAAAAATAAATATGTTTAAAATTTCTTTTCTGAAAAAAATTAAAATTCATATATGTAGTAGTCTCAGAACTATATGACATTAAAAAAAATTTGATTCATAAAATTATTTTATGTGGCTTTGTTTTAAAAAGATTACTCAAACATCTGTGGAATTTTCAATATTTGGAAGAAAGAATTTTAATAAACTTTTAACTAAAATGCTTAATATCATCAAACAAGAATGTAATTTTCAAAAGTACATAAGCGATGCTTAAATTTCCTATCTTTTATGCCAAGGTTAGATGGAATTAATTGATTAATATAAAACTGATTTTCTTATTGTTTAAATGGCTCAATAACTATTATGAGCAACATGATAAATCCTTTCCCCCTCCCCTCCTTTTGTTTCCTTTTCCAAGCATGAGATATAAGTGGGAAAACATTCTCAACTATAAATAATTTTGTGGTGTAACTAAGCAATAGATATACATCCTGGTAAATATAAAAAATATAACATGCTCAAAATAATTTCTAAAATGCTTACCAATTTTGTATTTTTCAGCCTCAAGGCATGCAGAGAATTCATCAAAACTTAAAAAAAAAACCAACAACTAAAAAAAGATTCAAAAATTTTTCACTATACATATATTTTAAATTGCAGTATTATTAACATTTTAGAAATGGAACTTTTAGTTTTTAAAAAATAATCAGTTGCAATATATAAGAAATTATATTTAAAAAATTTAAACAAAAAGTCTATTGATAAATTTGAGATATTTGGGAATATGCTGTATAAATTTTACTGCAAAAGTATATGAATGTTGTCAGAAGTAGAGAAAGTAATGCAAAACTGGATAAAATAGGGAAATAAAATTTTTCATAAATATAAAATGTATCAAATAAAAAAAATTGACGGAAATCAGTGGCATGCATAAAAAATTTAAATAAGTTCAATAGTTTCAATTACAGAAATCTTTTTTTAATGTCTTACTTTTGACAATTTCACCATAAGAAAAACTGAAAAATTCAAACAAATTACTGCTTGTGGATAACCAGTCATAGATTTTAATGACTTGTTGAGTTGCAAAAAACATCACAATTTATAAAAAGGATTTTTAAAAAATTTACTAGCAAAACAAGAATTAAAATAAATATATATACAGGCTAGGATAGTAACTTGGACTTTTAATTTTCTATTAATTTCATACCTCTAATTCTACACACAATGACAAAAGAAAAAAAAAGTCTTCACAAACATTTAGTTGGCAAAATTAGGGGGTTCGTAGCATAACATGACAGTTAATTCATCAAATCTTAAAAATAACACACAAACGAAAAAATATTCAAAAAGATTTTCACTATAATAATACTACTATTTAAAATATGTGTAAAGTTTTAAAAATAGAAACATTTCATTTTAGTTTTTTAAAAAATAATCAGTTGCAATATCTATAACACTATAATTAAAAATTCAAATAATTTAATTATCACAATTAGAACATCAGGTGAAAACTTAAAATATTAACAAAGATATAGTCAACAAAACATTTTTGTTTGCTATACAACATATCTAAATTTTAAATAGTAAATTTATGGATTAATAACTTAAGTATCATTAAGTTTTTAATCCTCCCAACTCAAAATAACAATAATAATAATTCATAATATTTATTTTAATTTTTAAAGGCAATTATAACAACAGAAAAGAAAAATGAAATTCTTCAATTATCACAATTAGAATTAGAGATAACATAAAAACTATAGAATACATAACTGATTTTACAAGCATCAGAACAAAGATATTTTAAAACATAAATAATTCAGAAAAAATGAGCAGTGGAATTATTTTACTGCCATAGATTCCAGAATTTCAGAATAAACCAAAAATTAGGATCTCTGAAAAGTTTACCGCAGATAAAGTTTTCAGTCTCCATGAGGATAGCTTCAAAATGCATCCAGTTAAATGTAAGGGGGAAAAAAAGAAAAATGAAATTTTGTTGGACTGAATGCTCAAAGAAATAAATCTAATGTTGATAATACTATTCAAAAACAAATTTTGTATTGAAGGAAGAATGAATTTTTATGGTGTATTGAGGTTGTTGATTCTAAAACCAATGTTAATTTTGTCAAATAAGCACTAATTTTAAAACATTGAATAGTCTAAATATATTCAATGGCATCTATAGCCATTCCTGTATGCTGATAATTTTTATAGATTTTCAAATATTATTCATCTAATAAATATATTTAACAGTGGACAGAAACTATACAAGTCAAATATTAATAACCTCTTTGGCAAAAATAGAAAAATGAAAAAACGAAAGTTTGCAGTGTGGAATAGAATGTTGGTTAATTATCACAATGAGAGACATTTGTATTGTATGTGTGAAAGGCTTTAATCATTCGAAAAATGCAAGCAGGAATATCTATCAACTAATTTCAGATACACTGTAATATGTTTAATAAATTCTACAGAATGTGAACAATATTTAAAAATACAGAAAAATTCAGGTCCGATAAGAATAAAAAGTTTTTTTAAATACAGAATATATTACACCAAATATCAGATGGGAAATTAGTGGCATGCATAAAAAATGTAAGATAATTTAACAGTTTCCTTTACAATAGAGGATTTGTATATATAATGTATCTATTTCAATGCAAATAAACCCAAAGAAACTGAAATGAATGAGAGATTATTACAAAATCCATATATATTTTTTCAAGGACAGTTGAATACTAAAAAAAATCTTTAAGTCTGACATTCATAAATCTGTTGAAGAATTCCTTGCTAAAAAATTTCAAATTTAAATAGTAAACTCCCACATTACAAACTAAATTAATTTTCATTTCTAAAAATAAGTTAATTTATAGCCTCACTTTTAAATTTTATTAAATTTTTTGGTAAGTAAAAAGGAAAATACTGCTATACTTAATAAAAAAATTTAAATCAAATATCATATCAGAAACAAGTGAAATCATAACAAATATGAATAAATTAACATACATAAGTAGCAAATATGATTTGTTTTTGTTTGCTACTATAGATGTTGAACATAAACCAGAAAATACCCATGCTTAAAAAAATTTCAGAAAAAAGTTATCAATGGTAGATTTTTTATTCTTGCATTATATGGTTAATTTGCATTTCCATTCAGTTATCTGGATGGCCAGTCAAAGAAAAACTCAGAATCTTTAGGATCTAAATTAGAGAGAGGAGGGATGAATTTTTAAGTTTGACATTAAAATAACTGCTTTACAGAACAAGGGAGGTGAAAAATCTTCACACAAATACCTTGTATATTGCAATAATAATCATCATCTTCTTTTTTGCATGGGAAAAATGTGATTTTGATTTGAGGCCTATTACAGACAATAAAAGTAGATATTTAAAATGTATTTTGCTACACAATGTCTATCAGTCATTTTCACTTTCAAATTCTCAACCTGGAAAAGCAGAATATCAAAAGGTCCTGAATATACTTTTGCAAATTGAATGGCATCTGAAAGAAAACCTAGATATAAGTGCAGTAGACATTATCAGGGATCCTTAGGAATGGAAGACATCATATAATTATTCCAATCTAAAGAAACAATTGATTTAGACACAAAATAATAATGATGGTTGCTTCAAATATGTTAAAAACAATTTCTCGACTGAGTAATGCATATCTAAAGCAGATTTTTTTTTTTTTACTTTCCAGTACTTCATAAATTCAGTAAAGAGTAAATACCTTTCACATCTATGTCTGATATTGAGTTTTTTTTTTCTTTTTCTTTTGCATGGGCAATGTTGTTTCACATTAGTTATTTAGAATTTTTCAGATTATAACAAAGCAGAAAACAACAGAGAAAGGTGCATGTATGCTGAAAAATTAGATTCCAATATAAGCATAAAGGTTCATTTTTTACAAAGTAATTTGGACAAATCTTCTTAAAATCTGGGACATATTGCTGGTTTGACATTCATAAACCTGATTAAGATTTTTTTTCTTTTCTTTTTAGTATTCAATTGTTTTTTTTAAAAAATATATCGTAATAATCTCTTATTCATTTCAGTTTCTCTGTGCCTATTTACATTGAAATATATACATTATTCTAACTCCTCTATTGTAAAGGAAACTGTTAAATTATCTTACATTTTTGATGCATGCCACTAATTTCCCCTGATATTTGGTGGAATATGTTCTGTATTAAAAAAAAAAAAAAACGTTTTATTCTTATCCAACCTGAATTTTTCTGTATGTTTAAATATTGTTCACATTTTGTAGAATTTATTAAACATATTACAGTGTATGTCAAATTAGTTGATAGATATTCCTACTTGCACTTTTCTAATGATCAAAGCCTTTTATACACACAATACTAATCTCTGTCACTGTGATGATTAACCAACATTCCATTCCACTCTGCAAACTTTCTTTTGTTCATGTTTCTATTTTTGCCAATGAGTTTACTGATATTTGACTTGAATAGTTTCTGCCTGTTTTTAAATATATGGATAGGAGGAATATTAGTGGAAAATCTATGAAAATTAGCAGCATACATTAATGGCTGCAGATGCCAATTAATATTTAGTCTATTAGTGTTTTAAAATTAGTACTTATTTGAAAAAATTAACATTGGTTTTAGAATCAACAGCCTCAATATACCCTAAAAATTAATTCTTCCTTGACAACAAAATTTGTTTTAGAACAGTGTTATCAACATTAGATTTATTTCTTGGAGCATTCAGTCTAACAAAATTTCATTTTTTTTTTCTTTTTTTTTTTTTTTTCCTATTCTAGATTTAACTGGATGCATTTTAAAGCTATCCTCATGGAGACTGAAAACTCTACCTGTGGTAAACTTTTCAGAGATTCCAATTTTTGGTTTATTCTGAAATTCTGGAATCCATGGCAGCAAAATAATTTCAATGCTCATTTTTTCTAAATTATTTGTTTTAAAATATTTTCATTGTGATGCTTGTAAAATCAGTTATGTATTCTATAGTGTTTGTGTTATCTCTGATTATAATTGTGGCAATTAAAGAATTTCATTTTTCCTCTCTTTTGTTATAGTTGCCTTTAAAATTTAAAATAAATGTTATGAATTGTTATTATTTTGAGTTGGGAGGATTCAAAATTTAAGTATCATTAAGTTAGTAATCCATAAATTTACCATTTAAAATTTAGATATGGTGTGTAGCGAACAAAAATGCTTTGTTGACTGTACATTTGTTAATATTTTAAGTTTTCACCTGATGTTCTAAATTGAGATAATTAAATTTTTTAAATATAATGTTATAGATATTACAACTGATTATTTTTTAAAAAACTAAAATGAAAAGTTTCTATTTTTAAAACTTTAATAATACTGCGATTTAAAACATATGTATAGTGAAAATCTTTTTGAATATTTTTTGTTTGTATATTATTTTTAATATTTGATGAATCAACTGTCATGTTATGCTATGAACCCCCATATTTGCCATTATGGATGATAGCAATTATTTCGTTCTTTCATAGTTATTATAACTAAATACATAATAGACTTAAATTAATTGGATTCCCATGTAAAGGATTTAAGAAATTTGTTGGATATGGATAGTCTGTCATAGCAAGGGATTCCCGTGTTTGTGAAACCCAGTCAACAAATAAGCTGATGTTTCATGGCTGATAAGTTGGCATGTTTTAAATGTTTCTCACAAAAATTTGGCTCCACTATCTGTATATAAACAAGAAAATTTTTTTTTTAATATTTAGGGTTTTTTTTAAAAAAATGTTATTAACATTTTCAATGTTCCTTAAAAATTGTTTAAATATGCAGAAAATAGTATACAAATTAAAAATACAAATTCTATGATATTTATTTACTAAAACAAATCTAAAAAGAGACAAAACCAAAACATTTTATAATATTTTCATTTTAGATTCAAGAAAGCAAAATCCAAAATATTTTGAAAATTTTCAAATTGTTTATATTCCTATTTCAATATTCATTAATCACAGTTACTTTAGTTGCAAATTAAAAAAGAAAATAAACACTGCATTTTTTTAACCTTATTTCTCAGTTTTCAAAAGCGGTTCTAAAAAATATGTCATTATCAACTGTTGGCAATTAAGTCTAAAATTAATATCAGAGGAGGAAGGAGAATAAAAAAAAAGATTACATATTGATTTTACTTATTAGAATAGTCTTATTGATGGTATATATTATTCTCAACAAAATGTTTTAAGCCTAGCAATTTAATTCTTTTGGGTATTAATTCGAAGTAATACTGAAATACTAAAAACTTCCTCGATGTTGTTAGCGATTTGCAATCAGCATATGCATGAACAACTACAAAACTGTGAAAAACTATTTTGAAGTATATAAATAAAATCAGATAAATAAATAAATCTTCAACCTAATAATTTTAATAAAAATCAAGAATACATTCTAACTTTATAAGATTCCCAGCGATCTAGGCGTACAGGGTTCGGGCATGGTTGTTCTTTACCTTGTGTTCTATCTGTGTGGTGTGTGAAAGAGCCCCCCCCCCCCTGTAAAAAGGAGTTGTGCAAGCGAGTGTGTGAGTGTCCTCTTCATATGAGCCAGAAGTCAGACCTTTGCCCTCGGGGGACTTTACCCTCAGAAGCTACTGCACAAACTCAGCTTAAAATCGCTGACTTTGTCAGTGGGCTTGTCTATGACAAGTGACATAAATAACAACAACAATTTGGCATTTTTTAATAGTATTTTATTCACAATTTTCAAAACTTTCAACTCCTTTGTCAATATAGACATGTTTTATATCAAAATTTGAATTGAAGAAATGAAAAAAACACTACTAATAATAAAAAGCTTGAAAACAATATAGGAAAAAAGTATTCAATACAATTTAAAGAATAGTACGCAACTTAAGTAATCAATAAAAATGTATTAAATATATTAGAAAATTATTGATGTTATTAAAAAAATATGATATAATATTTGAACTATGTAGTCACGAAGTAAAATATATCTGAACTTCGTCAGCAGGCTGGTCTATTCCAAGTGCCTTAAGTAACAATAACATGAGTTTCTCTTGAAATTCTCTTTTCCACATTTAACAATAATATCATTTAACTATCTCTAAAGCAGAAGTTACTTAAACCGAATACTGAAAATAAACGCTTGAGAATGCATTACATATAGTTTGCAATTATCTATTAATCCTAATCTATTAACATATGCATATCACTATCCATATAGTTTCAAAAATAGAAGTAATGATACAGGTTTAATTAAAAAAAAATCAGCGCTTGTCATGCATTTTATTTTTATACATAAGTAATGCGAAATAAAATGAAAAATTCTATTTCGTAATTTTTTTTATATATTGCAAACCTGGAAGCACCACCGCTACTTAAAAAATTAAACAAAAAAGAAGGAATTGGTCTGTCAAAATCTGCTCTTCCCAGCATTAATAGATTTTGACAAAGACAATTCGTTTAGCCATTCAAAGGAAACATGAAACAATGGAAGATTTTTTTTAACTTCCGGATTAGCATTATACAACAGGAAAATACCGTTGTATGATATTTCTGAATAGCCATTGGGTATAACAGGCCACCAGAGTGAAAGAGTTAAAGTATTAAAATTCATTTTAAACTTTATTAATAAAATTATTTTAGCCAGAACGCAATGAATAACAGAGAACACTGCCATTTATAAAATACAAAGAAATAAAATCTGATGCATAAATTTCTCCATAAAAAATTTTAAGTTTCTATTTTTATCATAGGTTTCAAATTTTCCCCAAAAGGTTTAAAAAATTCATAAACAGAGCTAGAAAAGAGAAAAAAAAAATCACTAACCTGATTTTCCAATCTTCCGAATAACTTCCCATGATCTTCGAATGTTCTTGGCACATGATATTCCAAATTTCATAAAATCTTTAGTAATGATTGCAGGATAATTGTAGCAAGATGCTTCATTTGTAAAGAGCAATATCGGTGCACTAGATGCAAGTGCCCTAAAATTCCGAATGAAATTGAATATTATTAACCAATTTTCTATTTCAAAATTTCAATAAGATTACACATTTTTTTCATTCCATATTAGAAAGCAATTCAAATTATGGCTTTATAAAATTATTTTTTTTATGTAACCTCATCAACACACAAGGACTAAACAATAATATTTTATTTCATGATTTTACTTCTTTACTGCAAGGCTTACATATCTAAAACAAGCCAAAATACCTATATATAATTTCAAGTTCTGTATCCGCTTTAATTGCTGCTTCTATTGTGAGATTCCAGTTTAATATTTGAGTAAGTGCTTTTTTTACAAAATATAATACAGAAGAACAAATCAAGAGACTAGAATTCAATTTCAGTCTATATTTTGTAGTAAGAGAAATGCAACTATTCAGTCTTAAACCTATCAAAGAGCATTCATGTGGGCTTGGTGCATATAAACATTTGATTTTGATTCAATTGTATAAGCTTTACTTGAAACTAAAGCACAGTGCCTGCTCATCTTTTTTTAAAAGTTCTAAATGTGTGTGCCAAAGAGTATCCATCCTGTTTAAAGTCCACCTCCAAACAATGTCATTAAATCCGTGAGAAAAGTATAATCTGTTTTCTAGTCGTGTTAGCTTGACAGTGCTTGAGATCTTGGCTATTGGCAATATCAATGAACTACTGGCAATGCACTATTACCAAAATTTCAATAACAATAGGCAGAGGGAAAAGAGAAAGGGGGGGGGGATTTTTTTCATATTTTAGATTTCATATTTTTTGGGTTGTTATTTCTGATGTATACTTTGCAACAGTACATTACTTCATAATGACTTGTTTCACAATCAACAGATTTTAAAAAAATCGAACAGGAATATTTGCAAGTAAAATTTTAAAACTATATTCCCACTTAGGAGTTTCTAATGAGTAATTTAACGGAAGTATCCCTCGATAAATAGTTTTATAAATTTCTTATATTTCTGATCATTCAAATGAGCTTACCAAAACTTCGTAACTCAGTCAGTTTGGTGTGCAGAAGAATCAAACTTCTTTTGTTTAAAATGTTGATGTTTCAAGAGGTTTTTACTAGATATAACTAACAGGGCTAAGGGACAGTAAAAAAAAAATATATTATAATTTTTTAGCGGTTTATTTGCTGATTCAAGCAACATGAGTATAATTCTTTACGTCATTTAGAGCATTTTTGCATGTGAAAGTATATATCTGATTCTAACGGTTAACTGTTGGTCCACGATTAGAATAGACACTCTATATAAAATATTCCGTTTTAATACATTTTTTGCGATAAGTTTATTATATATATATATATAATAAAGATGTCTGGCCTAACAAATAATAATTATATTTTTTCCAGAAATTATAAAATGCTCATCTATTGATATTATCGTTATTTTCCATTTTTTAAGTTGAAAATATTTAGAATGTTAACAGTTATAGCACTTATTTGGAAAAGTTTCAAGATGATTTTCTGAAAGTTATACTGATCCTTATTTATGATATCCTTATTATAATTTCAATTCAAAAATAACTTCAAAAAATTCAAATTTTGGAAAGATATCTGTAAAATTAAATAATATTAATCTAGAAACGATTTAAGGATTGGAATGTAGGTAAATATGCATATAACATAA
The DNA here is from genome assembly GCA_026543865.1 of Argiope aurantia. Taxonomy (NCBI): domain Eukaryota; kingdom Metazoa; phylum Arthropoda; class Arachnida; order Araneae; family Araneidae; genus Argiope; species Argiope aurantia. The sequence goes on along the minus strand of JAPMOR010085606.1, from coordinate 32,495 downwards.
ATCGTATGAGACCATTTCATTAATAAAATATTTGTAATATATACGCACCCATTCACTAAATGTGGGTATTTAATACGAGTCCAGGCAGCTAGCATTCCTCCATATGAGCCACCAAAAGTTACAACAGGAGCCTTATTACCTCTTGGAAGTTTATTCTTTAAATAGTAAATTAAATTAGCAAAATCAGGAAGAGCTTGTTACGAAGACATGTATCCTTTAACTGAGTTATTCTACAAAAACAAGAAAAATTTAATGAACAAGATTGAAAAATAAATTCATAAACTGATAGAAAATAATTTCAGCGAATAATTTTTGATATTAGTAGAAAAAATTATTTCAAAACCAGACTGATTTTAGATACCCAAGATGAATACCGACTCATCAACTAATTCCAGTTATCAATGGGTAATATTTCCAAAATAACCGGTTTGCGATACAGATATTTTTGCAAAAATTTCATTTAAAAATTCTAATATAATATTTTTTTTCGAGAGGAATTATAGCATCATAAGAATTCTGCTGCGATGTTTCCTTTTTGGTCTCAAAGATTTAAAAAATAACATCCATCTTACGTAACATATTTTTAGCAATAGCAAGCCAAAAATCCTATCGATGCTAGTGATCCTTGACTCAATCAATGCATCCAATTTTTAAGATTATTAATGAAAAATATTTATGCCAATTGTCATATCCTCCAGAAGCCGTGGTGGCCTGGTGTAAGGTCTCGAAATCGGAGGGTTTCAGGTTCGAGACCCAATTCCACCGAAAAACCGCTTTGTAAGCGGGTCTGGTGCACGTTAAATCCGTCGGGGCCAAACGTCCTCATGCTTTTGTGGTGTGGAAGTTTGGAGAGGAGGTGCCATCTCAGGTGTCGTCCTCGTCATCTGACCGCAGTTTAAAATTACTAAGCCAGTCCCAAAACAGCCATAGTGTTGTTTTAAAACGGGACGTTAATATAACTAACTAAACGTCATATCCTGCATGAAAACAGTCTGTATAGAAATTGGAACCATACAATTAAAAATGGAGGGAATGAAAATATGATAAAAATATTACTTTCATTTGGTTCAATAATCTAATGTTGAATTAATTTCTGAGAATGAAAATGAACCAAAACCGGTTTCCACAGCAGAACACGAGTGCAGAACTTATACTTACCCCATATAGCATGAAAGACGAGGAGTATAGCTAATAATTACTCTAATTATTTATCAATAGCTGAAGTCCTTATATAAGTAGCATCATTTCAATAGTTGACATTCTGTAGGGATCGTACTAATAGGGCCATAGTCCAAAATATGACAGTTCAATTTGATTTTAAATACAAAAATCTTGCATATCCTTTTAAGCGAATCTTGAGGCCGAGAAGGATTCTTGCATAGTTAAAATGGTTAGTGCATTCGTGGCTGAAAAAGCAAGACCACAAAGGACTATCCTGGCCTATTATCAAAGTTTCGGTTCGATTCCAACTAGCTGCGTGAATTTGACTGGTCAAATTCAAGCCAAATTTAATCATGAGTCATACTCCACATTAAACATTCGGGTGCAAGATGTGTCAGTGTAGCATCTGTGAGGAAAAGTCCTCAGACCCTATTTTCAAGAAGAAAATTGTTGATTCCAATCGAATGCCACGTGTTTTCAACAAAATTCCATCATCAATTGATAATCTTATGTTAAACAGTAAGGTGAAAAGAAGAACCATGCAACAATTTCTTTGTCATGTCCACATTTCTGCTAACCATCGAGTGTGCTTGACTTCAGACAGTTGACGTTGCGACATTTTGTTGGATCAGATATCCTTTTATTGTAACCATCGATTGTCCTTGCGTTAACAGGATCTGAGGCCGATCCTTAATAACAGTTCTAAATTAGAAAATCCATAGAAAAAGTATCGTTTTGAAGCTGTGGTTTTTATTTAACGTATCAAATGCTTTTTGATTTAACTAAACTCGGTTTCTTTCTCTAGTGTATCTATTTTTGAATTAGCAATAATTTCTACCTCTCATTCAGCATTTAAAGTCAGGCTGATTAATCTTTATCTTCACATGTGATAAAACTGTACTTAAACACATCCCGTAAGATCTAATGAAGCCATGTGAAACTGAAAATATGCTTGCGTACAAAAACTATTGACGAAATAGGTTTTAGTTTGTAACACTGCACAAAAGCAAACTGAATGCTTAGTAGTCATATGAGAAGTTTCTTTCATATCATATTTTTATCGTGAACAACACCATCCAAGAAAAGAATTTCGATAAAAATAATTGGAATTTTAATGTATAGAAATGTATACTTGTTAATGTGACTTCTATACATACATATTCCATTCAGCTAGTTATACTTACATCAAAAGAATGATTTCCAAAAAGCAATGATTTCCCATAATACCTATGTTCAGCAAATATAACAGCAGCACTGAACTCAGGAGCTATCTCTTCCATGAATCCCTGAAAACAAATTATCATAATTTATCCATCTTATTCAGATAGTTCTGAAAACTTTTGGACTTTTTTGTGAATTCTAAAAATATTTTTGATTGATTTTGAATTTTTAAATATAAGTTCGCAAAACATGAAAAATATCACTTTCATATCTATCCAATAAAAAAATTCCGATATAATTAAAATGAATAAAAATATTAGGCAATTTGTATGATAATATTTAAGATTATAGAAACTAGACATTTCACCAAATAAGAAAAATTTTCTTATAACGTTCATGAGTTCACATGGACCTTCGCTGCATCTTTACATGGCTTATTAAAGATGACATTTGTAGAGTACAACTTAAAAATATATTAATTAAAACACCTGTTCTATCATCATTTTCAACAGAAACGCCTTAAAGAATTAAGCAATAAACCTTAACTCTGATTTATATAACTCTGATTTATATAACTCTGATTTTTACTCTACATTTAATTTAATTTTGTTGAACTTTTATGAATGAAAGTAAATATAAATCCGTATAACTGTTTCTTCTTCTTATATAGCCTATTTTTTTTTTTTTCATTGAACTGATAATTACAAATAAAAAGCAAAGAGAGTGCTGTTCTTTTGAACTTAATTTAAGTTTTAGAAATCAAAAGGCAATTTTTATTTTTTTCAAGCAAATGATAGACATACTGGTATATATTTCTTCAAAATTTGATAGTTTCCTGAGGTTTCCTTCATTTAATTTTTTGAGCCTACATGAAGAGGAAAATTTTCATTTCACACACTGTCGCAAAATTTTAAAATTCTTTTAAAGACAAAGGAATTAAATGGCAAGTTCAAAAGTAAGATAATCTCTTTATGACATTTAGCACTTTATTGGATATAAATTTCAACAATGCCAATCAATTCCTTAAAGCTTGAGAAAAAATTAAAATGTTTAAATTTTGTCAAAACTGAAATATTTTCAATTTTTAAACTTCAGTTCAAGATTAACTATTTTATTTTAAAAAATAACTTTGAAAAAGACAAATAGCCTATATTCCAAAGAGTACAACAATATAAAAAACTTTTTTTTTGGATTAAATAGTTAATAAATTACAAGCCTGTAAAAATGAAGCATTAAGCAATTGCGTAGACGCTGTGTTAACTCTTCAACTGTTTGAAACAACTAAAATAAATAATATTAAGCCAAAATATCTTGGGTATTCTCATATATGCTGGGGAAATATATGCAGCTGGGGAAATTCAAAATTCTCATTACGACTTCTAGCCGCAGTTATGTATAATGCACGATCATTAACAGGAATGCATTAAAAAAAGCAAAATACACAACAAATTGTTAATTAGGAAGAATTTACAGTAAGCTCTCGATTACCCTTAATTGTTAATATTGTTAAAAAATTCTGTCACTAAATACTGTTAAAAAAATCTTCAATCATAAATTTTAATAGAAGGGTGTTATAACATTTTAAAAAAAAAAACCTTTCTTCGTAAAATAAATGAATATATAAACCAACCAGCAAGCAAGCACAAAACTCTACTTTTTATCAAGTCATAACTGCATTTAAACTATAAATAAAAATTATTCAAAAGCCTTCTAATGTTGATTTGCGTCCTTTTTCGGTTATTTTGCTAACTATCTGAAGTTACCGTCCCAACTATTTCTACGGACATTCGGAAGTTATTGCAGTAATAGAAGTTTATTTTAGTTAAAAAAAAAAAAACTCGGAAAAAGATTTGCTTTGTTTTAAATCAGTCGATCATTTTCGACATTCATAATATCTTTCAAATAAAAGAATAATATGTCCTTTCACATATTGTTTCATGGTCAGGAACACAGTATAGTCAGATATAGTTCTTGTGTCCTTTAATCCCTTAATCAAATCCTCATGGCCAGGACGTATGAAGCGGATTCTCGTCAGAAAGGTCAATGCTAAAGGGAATCGTTTATCCTTTTCATCTAAATCAGTTTTTGGTTCACTAATTTTGTCGGGAAAAATGAATATTTTTCGCAATATATTCCTAATTATTACTGAAACCTGATACACTCTCCAATGACCGACGTGATAAAATGTTCAATAACCTGATTACTGACGCATTCTCATCCCTTGTCAGGTTGAAAAATTAACATATTCAGTTTCATCAAAACCCTTCATACTTTTTCTCATAGTTACAGGATGACCATGAATTTCATGGACATAAAGATTATAAGGGACATAAAATCATCGTCATCACTGTTGTTATAAATATCACACCCTCAACTCTCTCCGGTTTTTAATGACCTGAATTCGGCAACGTTTTATTGGTCAAAGATAATTAAGATTTTTTCTTCTTGAATAAATATAAATAACAGGGGATAAAAATTAAATTTGACAACTTTTTAGTACTTACCAAAAGGACATTTTAAATAAAATGATTAAATTAAAAACCTTAAAAAGTTATGACTTTTCATATTTGAAACTTATATAAAAATTTCAATTTTTTCCCTCTAAAACAGTCCTTTATATGACGAATATATATCGCTTTTCATTTCAGAATCATTGAGCACAATTTTTTAAAAACAAATTGATAACATTCTTTTTTGGTATCAATCGGTCTATTCGCTGTCGCATCAGATGCATCGTTGTTGCATAGATAAACTTACTTTATGATTTCCTATATAATGAGTATACTATATTCCCTATATACTATATACTGAGGTGGCATTAGTAAACGAATATAAAATTTAGGCAAATTGAATAAAAAGATGACAGAAAATGAGAAATTTACTCAAATTGAATTAAGAATAACAAACGAAGGGGAAAATTAGATAAATTTAATAAAGAATGCTGTGTTAAATAAATTTAATGACTTCTTAATTCTAACAGGTGCATCCAACTAAATCTGCACTGCATACCCTACAATGATATCCATAAGAGCTTAGAAGAGTGACTTACATATTATAAATTTATAAGACTACTGTTTGTAATTTTTAACCTTGTGCTACTATAGTATGAAATTTATCAATTTATGCTTCTTTTAAAACAAAAATGGAAATAAATAGCTGCTTTTCTTCTGTTACTATGATACAATGGTCTTGATAGTACAAAGTTGAAAAGCTGATACGAGATGCTCAATAAGCGCTTTTATTTATTCATTGTCGCAAACATACTATTTCCAGAAATTGTGCAGTTAAGTAATGTAATCTTAAGGTGCGTATTTTGATCGATAAGATACTAAATAAGTAAAACTGATAAAAAAAAAATGAAATTTCAAAAGAACCATTCTTTTCTATTCAAAGAGTAAAATAAGGAAATATCTAAAATGCAAATACATTTCTGTTAATAAATGATACCCTTTAGAATAATCAAGTGATTATTTTTCATACAAGTTACAATGCTCTGAAACACAAAATCGCACCGGCGAAAGCATCCGTCTCCGTAATACGTAATTGTCATAATAGTGTACAAAATTAAAGTTACGAACATGAGAAAAACGATATTTCTGTTGATAATTGGTCTATTGAAAGGAAATTTTGTATACTCTTATCTAATACCATAATATAATTAATAGAAACATAAGTAGTAAATTGTAACGGGAGTAAAATATTTTCGAATATCCAAATCTAGCCAGAAAAATTATAAAGAACACCTAATGTTTCCAGAATCGACAGCCATTTTTCCTATAAAAAATAAAAGACTGAATTATAGCTGAAATGAGTTCTCGTAATCGTTTAGAAGGTCAAACTACAACTCGCTTAATAACTTTATCCTCTCTAATAGAATTTTTTAAAGAAATAAATAAAATAATAATTTAAAATAATAGCAAAATCAGTATATCCTACATAAATTTAAAATTGATTTAACAATTTCAATAATCATATTAGTATTAAAGAATTTTTTATATAGCTCTTTTTTAGTCTGTGTTGATTTTTATAATTAAAATATATTGAACAACTTTTTTCTTTTCCCACTCCAAAAAAAATTTCCACATCACTAGTTTGATATGGATAAAAATTGATATAATTCAAGTTTACGTCTTAAAACACGTCGATAGAGCAAGTATGCATCGAATGATGGTATGCAAGTTATGGAAACCAATTCCAAAACTACATATACTTTGACAGGAAGGCCGCCCCAAAACTACGATATCCACAAAAAATTAGTAAATGATAAGGATACACAACAATTTAAAAGGATAACGGCTCCTTTGTTCTCTCAAAACATTACTGCTTTGTCTAGATCCATAATTTCCATATAATTTGTACACTGTCGACTAGTGGAAAAGGGTCTTTACGACAAGCATTCTTTGTACGTCCTAATTTAACAAATTGCAAAAAACAGTCAGGTTCTTTTAAAGCCAATGACGTTATTCTTGAACGTAGCAAGATTCCAGTTAACAGATCAGTCTACTTCCTCAATTTTGGATGATCAATCCAACATTCTTCTTGATGGCCTTCCACGATGGATCTAGTTTCAATGCAATGATTGTCAACAAATCTTCATCTGTAGAAAGCTTGGGACTTGCTGCTATCCTTTCAACATAAGGGTAAGTACCTACTAGAAACCCTTGTATTCGAAAGCATTACGTAAGATAAACAAACTACTCTACATGCGTTTGATAGATACTATGATCGTGTTACTCGTCCCTACAAACGCTGTCGGGGCGATGCTCTTGCACTTCATGTGGCATTTTACTGGAAGCCTTCAAACAACAACCTAAAGCCAAACACAGCTCAGCATATTGATAGTTTTATGAGGAAAAGGTATTTTCGCCAATTAATGTTCGAGTGAGATACCTAATGCATAGTTTCCTATTAGCACTAAAAAAGCTCTAATATAATTTGCATTTTATACAGTCTGACATAATGATTCAAAACTTAATTTCTACTTAAAAAATTATTCCTGTATATGTCTAGTCCGGGAAGATCACCATTTCGGTAAACAGTAAAGTCGCCTAGATTAAGGAACTGAATTTCAAACAGATTAACTTTATAATACATGAATTAATAGGAATGAATTATTTAAATTCCTAAGTTTATCATAAGTTAAAGATAATCCTAAGTTCATAAGATATCCATAAATTAAAGATATCAAAATATTTAAATGACTCAATTAGTAAAACTTACGGTGTTATTTACGAACACATCAATGACTCCTTCATTTCCAGTGTTAAAGAAGATGCTTCCATTCACTGGGTTATAATATTTGTAGTTAGCAAGGTATCATTGTTCATATGTTTTATTAGTGGTAAATCCAAAGTGATCCACCTAAGTTTAAAAAAAATGTATATTTATAAAAATGATATAATTTTTTATAACATGTATTAGTGGACTTCAAGATTTTATATAATCCTCAAGAAAAACTTAAGTTAAAAAATTATTATAATTAATTAAGATGCAAAAATAATTAAAAATTGCAATCATTATTAATAATTTGATTAATTAAAAATAAATTTGATTGGATGTTTTCATTAGTTAAAAAATTTACAATAAATTGAACTTTTTGGACAAAGTCACACAATTTGAGAAAATTGGTAATTCCTTATATTCTTTTTTGCAATCTAATAATCTTACTTAAAAAGCACTGAAATTTTATAAGGTCTAATGGAGATTATCAAACTATCTGAAATGGAAATAAATAGAAAGGTATAATGCATATGATGACAGAACTTCAGTAACATAATTATTTAATTGATAATGTTGTTATCAATCATGCTAGTGTAATAGAATTTGCACCCACAAGATTATTAGTAATAAGCATTTCATGAAACTTGTTATTTCAATATTGTATTTTTAAATCACAACTAACAACTCCAAAAGAGAAAAATAAGCGAAGATACTTGCTACAGATTATCAAAATTTTAAAAATATTATCAAATAATTTCAAAATCTTTTGGTTTTGCTTGCAGTTTCTAGAAATCTAATCTAACTGTATGAGAATTAACCTTAAAGCAATCATCCTATGAAAGATCATATGCATTACAGAAATAAGATCAAAATTCAAATTTGCAGAAATTCAGTAACTGACAATATGATAAAATTAGTATGAAAGTAAATAATACAGATTACATAAATAAAAATTGCATCCGCTTTTGTAAAATATTGTGATATAAGCATGTAATCTGATGCACAATATATAAGCATTTCCCATATAACTGGACAATTAGAGAAGTAAAATATTCAGAATTTTTCATCAAATTTAATATATTCATTTTTAATTAATATATTCAATTAATTGATATATTCAATTAATTCCATCAAGATTTCATCAAATTTAATATTAAATATATTCAGAATTTTTCATCAAATTTTAACTAACAGAAGCACAGAATTATTAGTGATAACTCATTATTCAACCATTCTCAAATTTAAATACATTTAATTAGGTTGCATGGTTTCTAAAAGCATTGAATGAAATGTCAAAAATGAAACTTTTTAATGGAGTGTTACTATTTTTAAACAGATTTGTAAATAATAATAAAGCAATAATGTGGAGTTAAATTATATAAAAAGAAACACGAGGAAATAAATAAATAATATTATTTTATATTAGTACTTCAGATTATGAATTTATTTCTCTTTATAAATTTGCAGATCAAATAAATATGTTGTACAAACATTAATCACTAAAATACTTTATGGGGATTTCATATAAATTATCCATCAAGATATTAAAAGCCAGGTTTTGCTTTTAACAAGCAAAATTTTCTGATGATTCAAAAGAATTAATGTTTATATGAAAATATAAGACGCTTGATTTTGTAAAGAATGTGACATGCATCGATTTATTTTTCTGAATAAAATAATCCCAAGACAAAACATGAGACTTTAAAAAAATGTAAAATTTTTACGAAATAAAAGTAAGCATAAGTATCCTTAGTTTTAATGCGCTGTAACTTTAGCTGAAAAAGCTGTGCATCACTCAGCTAATTAAAAGTAGAGAGGTAAACCTTATTAATGGACACATAGGAACATATATATTCAAAATAATAAGAAGAAAAATTCTACAATAAAGGCTTTATTTTTAAATGAATATAAATTATAAACAGATCAGAACCAATTTCTTTAACTAATTAAACTTTCTTTATTTAGTAAATATATTAATTTCATTCCTATAATCTTATCTGAAATTCAGGAAAAAATAAGCAATTTTTTTAATTATTCTGCAAGCATTTATATTTAAATCATATTTTTAAAAACTACATCATATATAACAATAGAAAAATGTCAGAAAAGTGGACAAATTATCTTCAAGTTGTAAGTAGAACTTGTAGGATCAAAAAGAAGAAGAAAAAGTTTCAAAACAGGAAAGAAATCGGCAGTATAATTTTAAAAGAAGCCATTGATATATAAGAGCCATTAATATATAAGAGCTTTATAGTAATATAAAGCTCTTCATATTCCAGCAAATTGCATGTGCATCTTAAAAATAATGTACTGCAAAGCAAAATAAAGAATTTCAGCATGTTTTTATTATTATTATTATTAAAACGGAACTAAAAACTGACAAATAATCTCATTGTCTGATCGCCCTTGTTTATATACCAGCAAATCAACTTGCTATCTCACATAGCTATCAAGATTCCTTTCAACTATTTATCAAATCGACTTCAATAACATTGAAACTGCCGGTAAACTTGAGTGCCACGAGATAAACAAACAATCACGTGTATCTAAATCTTGAATTGTATCCAGGAATCGGTTCACATGTTAAGCGAGGATAAGAATTATTTGGAAAACATTTTACATTGAACGAGATTTTTTGTTGAACCTAGTGTGTATATAGATCTTCCATGTAGTTATTTATGTGACTTTCTGTATACAGTTTGTTCATGATTGAAGATGTTACAGCTGTATTCACCAACCGTAGTTAGACATCAGCTGATGATTAATCAGTGGTCAAATCGGTATTCTCCAGACAAAACCGATCGTCAAATTTCCCCTGTTTTGCCCCATTTTTTGATCATCCAACAACGGACGATCACATTCTGATCAACCATTTTTCGGACGCATTTGATGACTTGTGATGATTTCGAGATGGAGAAGTTAGTGATGGTTAGATTAATAAACAATCTAATATCCTTGTTTCCGTGCATTTAAGCTGAAATTGATCGTTTTTGTTCATTACAAGAAAAGTATTAGAATAGTATTTTGAAGAAAATAAAAATTGTGTTTGCTATGTTTTGATTTTATCTAAGGA
>JAPMOR010085606.1:0-21870 GCA_026543865.1 Argiope aurantia | reverse complement strand
TATCCAAATAAGAAGGTCCAAAGATAGTATCCAACTTTTGTAATTTGTTGGTAGAACCAATAGAATCAGTTTACTTAATAGTTTGGAAGATGTAAAATTTATCATGTAATAATGATTCATGAAAAACGTAGATCTTGAAAATGAACAAATTTGAAGCATCACTGTCTTAATATATACTTATAAATAAAGCTCAATGTGTGTGTGTATGTTGGCGCTCTAGAGGCCAGGTCATTTGACGTACAGCTATCAAATTTGGTACATGTAGGGCACAAATTACTTCAAATTAATAAAATTACTTTCAGAAATTAAATAGTCAGATAAAAATTTAATTTCTTTAGGAAACTATTGATATTAATATAAAAAACAAAATGTTGTGAAAATTTACAGCCTACCTGTTTACTAAATCAAGTCAGAGAAACAATCCCCCAAAAAAATCTGATGTAAGAAATGCTTGTTGATAACTTACAAGCATTTCTATGGAATTGTCACTAGACATAGGGCAATTCATCCCTTATAAATGGAAATTTCATTTCTTGTAAATAGAATCGATAAACGAAAAAAAAAAAAAAAAAAAACATAAAGCGCCAACTTTCAGATGATAATCATGTGACATATTTGGACCAATGATCATCCACAACCGGATCGAGACTGGAGAAGCTGGCTACATCAGCGCCCCCTTTTGGCTTGATCGTAAAATTAATGTTTGTGCCTACTAACGGCACTTATACTAATTACTATTACTAATTTTTTGACATTTAGCATTTTCGCATCTCGCTTCTTTTGTAAATTTTCAGAGTTTATAGAACATAAAAATTTAATTTATCACTGTAATAATCAGAAAAAAGAAGATTTTTCTTTCATATTTTTCTATGAACTTTATACTTTTGCTAATTTTAAAATGTTAAAATAATAAACGTGAAAAATAAACTATAGTTCTAATTACACTGTGATTTTTTATGTGAACGGTGATTTTACACATTCATCACGAATCGATTATAGTCTGATAAGTATTCAAATATTTCTGCATCAATAGAAATTATTATTTTTTCATTAGTCATGGATCGAACTCGCTGAGTTCTCGGTACCAGAATTGCATCCCGTTTCAAGATTCGAATTCGAAACTCAAATGAAATTATTACCCAAAATTGTTTTAATAATAATGCTTTTATTATTGAACATATAACAATTATTAAATTATTAATTTAATTATTTACTAATAATAATATAATGTTCATAATAATAATTACATTAATATTTTTGTTAATCAATTTCATTTATTAATAACAGAAAAAAAAGGAGGTAGCGCGTCTTCCCCGCAATCTGGACGTCTCGGATCGAGTCCTGGTTCGGCCATGGCTGCTCTTCCCCTGCGTTCTATCTGTGAGGTGTGTGAGAGAGCCCCCCTCCCCACCCCCATAAAAAGGTGTTGTGCCAGCAAATGAGTGTGTGAGACAGAAGTCCGACTTCTGTTCTCGGGTGCTCAGGGGTCTTTACCCTCAGAAGCTACTGCACCCCCTCCCCCTTCCATGGTAACGCGGACATGACATTATCATCAGAAAAAAATCAACGTTTAATAAACAATTCTGTTAAAGATATTATAACTAATGTTGACTCATCTGGTGAGACTGGAGTGGCGCCAATAAAAACGAGCCGCAAGAAAATGACTTTTTTTTCTTTTTTTTTAATTGCTTCCTCTCTATTTAATTATTATTATTATTCATGTTTCGAGTTGATTTTTGTATTCCATTCAGTCGCTGAAAAGGCCTGATTCTGTATAGCTTATAATTCGTCCCAGTCTTTAATATGTTAAAATCCAAAGCTGTAATTCTTACTCATCATCGTTACATTAAATGCTTCAAATAGTTTTTGAGACCTCCTTTCAAATTAATGTTTGAAATGAGGTGAGTAAATTTTAATTATTTATTAGTCGTTAGTTCTACAATCAATGTTCTGTACTTCATATTATGAAATTTTATGATACTTACTATAATTTTCAATATTTCGACGAAGACATTCGATACTTTTGGCTCTGAATGCAGCTTTATTATTAATTTGCTGGGTATACTTTATTCACTGAAGCATACAGTGATGAAATTATGCTTCAAATTTGTTATCAAATTTTCATTTTCGACTAGTTCCATACTCTAAAAGATGTCTTATTCATTTTTAAGCAATTTTTTTTAAAAAAAACTTTTAGCAATCATTGACAATCAAATGTCAACATGCAAAAGTTTTAATCGGTTAATTACTCATTTGATAAAATTTAATTTTATTGACTTGTCTACGAATTCAACTAGTTGCCATTAAAATTTAATCAAAATATAGAGCTTATCTCAATATACCTTGTCGGTTCATACCAAAAACCCATGTTACAAAGTTGGTGTGAAACAGTCATCTCTGTAATAAAATGAACTGAATTGTATGGACTTCTATAGAGCCCGCGCAGTCTTGCTCTGGTGTTATTCTAATAATAAACAAAATCACATCATTTTAAAGATGTGTTTATATGTCCCCTCGATGTTAATAATGTGTTTGTGGTAAGTGTAGAATAAAAATGTGATGAGGAATCGCAGCATGATTCTTTTTTTTTCAGATTCTAGAGAGTAAATATATTTTTCGATAGTAGTAAAACCATCAGGTAGATGCACCAGATCGCCTGTCGATTCAATTTAAAGATGGTTATAACCATAGAGCTGAGATATTAACCTTTTACTTTGATATTTTACCTTTACATTTTGGCTTCCGAAGTGGGGCGAAAATTTAACGGCTGATATACAGGGTGGTTATAATTAAAGTTCCAATTTGAAATGGTCATAAAAGGAAAACTACTAGACCTCATGTTGTCAAACTTGGTAATAGTTTAAAGGAGGTAATGGGAATTTCTTTTCCACCCGCAAAAAAAAAAAAAAAAGTTTAAAAACTCACCAGTAGGAGTTAAATGGCACTGTTTGTAATGTTGTTAAAATAAGACATGAGGATATCGGTTTAAAATATGTTTAATCGTTTCTGAAACGAAACAAATAATTTGTGCAGATGTGCTTTACACGCCATTTGGTTTTCCAGATAAAAATGAGCCTGTTTGTCAGAATTCTCAATGTTACGAATCGACAATGTCTCTGACCATTCTTTTCTCGTTAAATGTTATTATGAGAGTGATAGCAATGATCTATGTGCTTTTTTGTGGTTGAGAGTGCAGTAAAGCGATTTAGCTTGCTTTCAGAAAACGATGGATGACACATTGAACATGCTTTGTAAGACATTTCAGAAATGATTAAACACATTTTAAAACAATGTTTTCATGTCCAATTCACAGAGAAGGAGATTCTCCTTCTCTGTGGTCCAATTTTATTTAACAGTATTGCATACAGCGCCATTTTTCCCCTGGTGGTGAAGCATTAACACCATTTGAAATATCGAAAGTAGCTATTTTAGTTTTTGCAAAATATTTAGAAATTATTTATTATTGTGAGATAAAATGCATTTAAAACTCTGTTTGCAATGAAAAATAAATTTCACAGAATTCAAAAAAAAATTTAACCTTTTTTTTTTTTTTTTGCTTGTTTGCTGAGATCCAGAATCACTACATACGGTTCTACTTGTATTCATTAATAGTAGAACTTTAATTACAATATTTCTGGTTGAAAGCTTCATTTATAGACAATTACCTTTCATTAAGTGATTATTCTTTAAATATGCAATAAAATAATTGAGCTCTTTTTTAAAATATTAGTTTAAACTGTAAATAGTTTTCTATTAGGCGTATACTTGCTACAGGCATTATAGAAATTTTCAGCACCAAGCAAAGCATAGTTTTTTTTAACGTTTTGATAAATAGGATGTCAATTATTTTATATCTGCTTTATTTAAGGAATACAAATGAATAAGCAGTAAATAATATTATATTTAAACAATAAATGACCCTTTTTTGGTACAGTTGAAGATAATTTAAATAATAAATACTACATATGCTTAATAAATCTTTTTTTCATAAATTGAAGGTACATTTTTTTACCTATGAGACTGTGGTGCATATAAATGTTTATTTGTTCATGTATTTTACACAATTATTAAGTTAGAATTAATTGTATAAGCTTTATTTCTCTAACTTTAAGTGCTTTAAATAAAAATCATAAATCTCAGCTTGTGTTTTATTTGAAGTGATTTCTAGAAATAAAAATGTAGCCTGAAAATAATTAATTAATTTAACTTATTATGGTGTCGCACTGCATCTAGATAAGTCAACTATAAATATAGTTGAAAATTATTTCTACTATTAATAATGGCGAATGTATGTTTATACGTATGTTCGCACTCTACAACAGAGTCTATTAGACCTAGATTTATCAAATTTGTCAAAATGTACTTTGAAGAGCTGAAATATGCATCTTGGAATGATTTTTTTTTCTAAAATTTTAATTATTTAAACATTATGCAAATTTTTTGGGGTTTTCCATTATAATTGCCAAAACGTTACAGAACATAAAGGTATTTTACACCATCTGAAATTTCAAATAAATGACCTTTTCTTTAATGCCAGTTTTTAACTCTTTACACTCGGAAAATTGGTGGAATGGAGATTAAAGGCGAAAGTCTAGGCTCTCCCAACAAATGCTACTACTTCTAGTCATAATTCGATTAAAAATTATTCACCTAATATAAGGACTTCTTTATTTCTCTGAAAAATAAATATATGTAATTGTTTTAAACTGTATTTCCCAAAAAATAATTAACCTACAACTTCTTACCACTCTGTAGATATTTTAAACAATCAAAATTGAAATATAAATAAATAAAACGTCAAAATGATAACCGTCCTGAATGGTGCTTGTGAAGAGACATCCGAGTGCAAAGGGTTAATAAATTAAAAAAAAACATTTTATATTATGTTTATTATTGATGTGAAACTTAAACCGTTTTCATTATTGCTGCAAATATTTCCTCCTGAATTTTCCAACTATTATTGACAGAAATATGAAGATATGACTTGCTTGTCTATGTTGAATAGGCTTCTGTTTAAAGTATACTTTTAACAAAATTTTGAAATTTTATAGTATTTACAAGTAAAGTTTACCATCATAAGTAAGCAATCAAGAAATTTTTTTAAAAAACTTTCTTTCACCTGCTTTCTTTTTTTTATTCTAATAGCTCGGAACTTCTTTTATTTTTTATGTATATTGAATTTTTATTAAAGCCGAGAAATTTTCATTGAATAATCTTCTGAGATATAATGCAAATTATGAATAATGTTCTGCCATGCACACCAAATTTCTGCGCTGCATGTTTCTACTTATTATTCTTAGATTTTTAATGAATAAGTTTATTTTTTGCAAAAAAGTTATTTTATCGGTCGCAAATTTTAATTAATGATAAAGTTTAATCGATTGATAATTTTAATAACTTTCGCTTCAATTGAGCGTACAAATTCTAGATTAAATGATTTAGAAGTAGATATATAATGAATAGAACCGCGTAAATAGTGGTAGTTTTCCACACAGGCATTGGAGACGGTGGCTTCATGTCACGAAACCGAGGGGGGGGGCATCAAGTTTTATAACAAAACGCTAAACCGGCGAAAAAATTTTTGCATTTCAGACTTATTCACAATTTTTTTTCTCTTATTTTTAAAAAAAGGAAGAAAACAAGTCACTAAACGAAAATGAAGAGTGAAACAAAATGTAGGGCTAAATAAACATAAACGGAAACACCAAGGGAAAAAAATCAATAATAAATTTAAAAACAGTGATATTTAGAAATTTTCTGAAGCATAAAACTTATAAAACATTTTTAAAAAAAATCATATATCAAGACCAATGTTGTAGATAAATTGCAAAAAGATTAGCAATATTATATGATTAAAATATTATAATTAACCGAGAAAGATAAGACTTAAATACTCCCGAGACGATGATTCAAATGCTTTTTCCTGGAACATAAAATCGAATTATCAAATAGGCCATGTAAGCAACTGCCTTGGGTCCTCGATAGTACCAACATAAGATAAGATAGAGATAGAGATAAGACAGGATAAGTTAGATTTAACATTCAAATTCTCTCGAAACGATGATTCAAATGCTTTTTTGCTGGAACATAGAATCGAATTATCAAATAGACCATGTAAGCAACTGCCTTGGGTCCCCGATAGTTTTTCTTTTTTCTTTGCGGTACAAGAAAATTTTTATATTCTCACTTATTTTGATTTATACGGACATTCATATTCTAATTAAAATCAACTTTTGTTTACATTTCAGAATATTTTTCTTAAAATTTATTTAAAAATTAGTGTGTTTGTTTTCAAATTTTCTCGCAGTTTTGGGAAACGGGCTGCAGTTGCCTGGTGGTAAGGTCTTGGTTTCGGAGCCGGAGAGTTTCAGGTTCGAGACTCGATTTCACCGAAGAACGTTTACTGTAAGCGGGCCCGGTGCGCGTTAAATCCGTCGAGGCCAAACGTACTCCCTTCGGTGCGGTGTGGATGTTTAGAGAGAAGGGGTACCTGCTCAGGTGTCGTTCTCGTCATTTGACCGTGGTTCAAAATTAGGAGGTCCGTCCCAAAATAGCACCAGTGGTATTTTAAAACGAGACGTTAATATAACTAAACCGAACTATGCAGATAGGGGAAGACTAATTTGGGTTAGTTTGGTGACTTTTATAAACATACAATTCCTTATTATCACAAGATTAAGAAAGAAGAAATAACTTATTTTACAAGAAATGCCAATACCACTCCCTTCACTTAGAAAAGAGAGTGTTCCCTCTTTAACATTGACCAATTTAATACTATGCCGAGAGAGTTAAAAGAGATTTGTAGAGAGTTCTGTGTATTTCGTTTCCTGTTTGTCTACATTTTTTAAGCCATTAAAGCTTTTAATTTTCATAAAATATTAGCAATTTTTTATTGAATTTTTGAAAGTAGCTAGTAACTTCTGGGCATCTTTTGAAATGTCGAGACACATAAAGGCGGTTTTTTTTTAATTAAAAATACAATTTTTCTCAGCTCTCATTATTAATTTTTCATTTCTAAATGATTTTACGAGAATTCTTCAGTAATATAATAATATTTTTAAGTTCAAATTTTTTTAATTGAACTTAATTTTTAATAAAAATATAATTAATAATAATTTGGAAATAGAATGATAATTTTAATTTTGATGTAGCCATCAACTTATTTTCAAATTCATTTAATATTTTTAAATGTAAGAAAAATTTTATGCATTCTTTTCTTTAAAAAATTCCATAATAAGCTAAGAATATATAAGTATTTGGATTCTCTCAGGATTAAATTTCTGAAAACAACAAAAAATCTTGAGACATGGTTCTTAGGATATATTTCCCAACAAAGAAAAAACATTAAAATATATATTTCGTGTAATAGCTTTCATCAAAATATACATTAAGAAAAAAATTATGAAAATTTTATTACGTTAGTACAAAAATAACATGAATGATATTTGTTATTCTAAAGAAGGATGATTACTAATAGCTAAAGAGTGGAGTTTTTATTAAAGTGATCCCAATTATTCGAATGCTAACATTTATTAAAGGCAAAATGATGCATACTCAAAAGCTGCACATTTTCACTTTTTTTTTTTTTCGTTCTTTCACCAACTAGATTATTATTTTTTTCTTTGCTTTTTTCCTAGTGATATTTAGATTTAGAAAGCAACTTGACAAGCATTTTAACTCAGTAAAATACACTTAAACGATGAAACATCTTCCTTCTTGAAATTTTGAAGTATCGGTTTTGCAAATATAGATACGCGTTACACACCATTACATGTAATATATAACACGCTTGGTTATGTATAACATGATTATAATTACATTATTCAAATCATAAATTATTTCGGAAATTTTAAGAACTATCACAATTTTATGATTTCCTACAAGCACTTCATTCCTTGGGGGGGGGGGGGGCTAAGCTTTTTTTTTTTTTTTTTTTTGTGTAGCATCACATATTTTGAAAACACATCGAATGTTTCATAAAAATCACATTTTTAACAAGAAAAGAAATATTTTTAAAGATCTACACATACATTTTTAATCAGTCTGTAACAAAATTTGGTACTATTTTGGTATGCTTAAATAGTATCAAATTTTGTGTCCGAAGAGAGAGGACACTTTTGAAACTTCCGATTTATTCCATCCTACTAGGCATAATTTATGTACAAGCAAGAAGCGATGTGATACGTCAGTCCACGACGCAAGAGTTTAGTTTTAGTTTAGTTATATTAACGTCCCGTTGTAAAGCAACACTAGGGCTATTTTGGGACGGACCTTGTAATTTTGAACCGCGGTCAGATGACGAGGACGACACCTGAGCTGGCACCCCCCTCACCACACCAGCGGGAGGACATTTGTCATGACGGATTTAACGTGCAACAGACCCCTTCACACGACGGTTCTTCGGTGGAATCGGGTCTCGAACCTGAAACCCAACGGCTGACAAGCCGAGATTTTACCGCCAGGCCACCGCGGCCGGCACGACACAAGAGAAGAGCAAAAGAGCGAAAAGAGACCGAAATATTTCCCGCCAGTGATTTTATATATGAGATTCTGATAGGGATTCTTTGACACGTGAAGGTTTAGGAAAGGGAAATATAGGTATCTTTTAAAAGAATTTGCTAAGCATGACAGATTTTTATCCCTTCATTTGGATCGCGTGAAAATGCTAATTAAAGCCTTTTTTACAGAGCTCGTGTAGCATTAATTAAATACAAAAAGGTGGAATTGGATCAGAAAATAAGAAATCATTTCAGTATAAGGTTTATATGGTTAAAGTAAGATAAAAGTTAGGAAATTAACTAAGATTTAAAATAGATTTTAAAATATCATTACGTATATTTCTGGTTTTCTCGGGTGTTCATCCTCCTAAGCAAAATGTTCGCATTCCGCGAATAAAATCTTGATAACTATGTTCGAGCACTGACAGTAAGCCGCTGAGGCAACTGGAGGCGACTTCTTGTTACAGTTAGATATTTTAAGGGCCTTGTAATTTGATGATGCCTCCACATCTGTGAGAAACGCGGTTAAAGTTGTCTGAACCTAATAAATTTATGTCCGAGGAAAATGCGTGTGTCTTCACATCATGGAAACCCCTCAGCTCCCATTGGACAAATATCTCAGATTGCTACTAATGACTCAAGATAACTTTGCTTACGATAGGGATGAAAAAAAGGTATTCACCTCTCTCTGATGTGCACCTCTCAATTACCACAGATTATCTTATGTAATGCTGTAGCTTCATTTTCTTAATCTTCAAGCAAAAATGTGCTGTTGATTCCAGCATTAAATTTGCACAGAATAATTTATTTTGCAAATATATCCAGTTACAAGTATAATTGTTTTTCATACTAGGCAGATATACCCCAGATTTCCAAAACTAAGCTTTTGTCTCCATTTTTTTTTTTTTTTTAATTCTCCAGCATCTGAAGAAACTGAAAAGTCTTACCAACATAGCAACCCATCTTTTTAAAAATAGATACACATTTCGTTTTTTTTTTTCATTAACAAATTTCCTTTCAAATTCGCTAAGCACTTAAAAACCTATCAGTCATGCCAATATAGCAACCCCCTCCTACTGAAAAAAGATACATCTCAGTAAATGTGGGGCATTCGCGCACATGTGCATTTAAGGTGATGGTATGTGTTTAGTAGATTTCCGGGTGTATTCATCAACACGATCTAACGGTAGAGAGCCAACACGCACAAGAAAAGAAACTCAAACACACATTCATATTTATTCTAAGTGAAGGTAATCATTTTATGTATGTATAGAAAGGAAACAAAAAATTATGTGTGCATTCATTTATGCATACAAATTGGTGAATTAACATGTAAGCCACAATTGTGGAAAAATCTACTCAATTGCACAGTAGCAAAATGAACAGAAAATATAATAAAGCTTATTCATTTATGTCCTAAAATACAAATTATTACTATTTTGAGATTCGGTTTATTCTTAATTTTTATAATCCATTTTAATGGTATTTTCTTTCGCCATTTGCAAATTACACGAATATGTCACTTTTATATATTTTTAAATTTAAATAAGTTTTATTTCTAGCTAAGATATATATGATAACGTTATGACAGATAGTAGGTATAAATTTTACCTTCATGAATTGCTGTGTGGCGCTTAGATTGTATTCGCATACAATTTCCTTAAAAATAAGTTACGCTCATTAAAATTATGATAATCGATCACATTTATTGTTCCGTATTTTAGATAAATTCTGCGGTTTGCACGCTTTATCAAGAAAACGAACAATATTCGTAAACCTTGCAGAAATTTGGCATAATTTTATTTCAGAATGGCATTTGAACACATATAGTATATTTTCATTTTTTTTAAATAATTTTTCTTATTGATTTTAAATTCACACAAAAGTATTTTCAATGACGAAATAAAATAAGCATGCTTTGTAAATTATTATTAATTTATTTCATCTATATCCTGAATATTCTAATGACTTTTCCGCAAACAAAAATTCTTAAAAGATTAATTAGGTGTTTTTTTCTAAACTCCTTTGGAAAGTTTCTATTCATGAGTAATGTTTTTATAATAATTATTTTAAAAACATACCAACTATAAAAAAAGCGCTAAATGATTTTGAAATTTGAACTCCTGTTTTTTCTGTCTCTTGAATATTTTTATTTTATACTCATGATTGGGATATAATTTTGCTCTGTATTTTTTCAGCTATTATTATTACTCAATGAAGTCTTTCATTTCAATGAATTCAGTTTAATTTCAAGAATTTTAGATAGTACTAATATCATAGAAGGTGGAAAAAATAATGCAGAAGTATTGTTGTTTACATTTCATTTTGTAGCATATTTAATTAAAATTTTAATGGCAATGTTCTTTGAATTATTTTTTTCTACCCTGAAACAAAACATTGTGTTTCTAGCATTACCTTCTAAAAGTTACACTCCCTTAAAATTTGAAATTATTATAAAAATTTCTAAAAATTCAGAACTGTTTCCTTTCAATTAAATCCCTCAAGGGCACACCTTCTTCAGGTGTGACGAGCTTCACGACCTCGAGGTACCCAAGTCCAGTTAATCTGGAAGGCAGACCAAGTTATCTAGTCCCCTGCCTTCAGTATGTCGCTTTTCGCTTTATTTCTTCCTTCCTTCGACGGCAAGGGAAGGTGCTCTCCATGAGAAGCTGCTGTCGCTCTGTTTGCTTATCACTTCTCATGGATAGTCAACCTCCCCCCCCCCCCCCCCCCTTTTCCCCCCGGGGGGACCCCCCGACGTGCACTGTGGTCCCCGGTGTATCAATCGACCGGAATCCTAATCACTTGGTTAGTCTGCTGGGAATCAAGCGAAAGGGTAATTCTCTGGGGTTTCTGCGTCAAGGGTTGTCAACATTTCTAGAGGTGACTCTGAGCGTATAGGCCTTGGCTAGCATCAAAATAAGTGCTGTGGCTGGGAATTCCCAGAGCTTGTAACTGCCTTCCCTTGTTGGGCTCCATGGTGGGCGGTGCCGTCAGGGCCCGAATTTTACCATTTCTTTGCATGGGGTCTTGTCCAAATTATTCTGGTGTGGAAGATTTTAAACTGGAATGGAACAACATAGGCTGTTTCAGTAGATTCGTCAGATTTTTAATCCTGTCCTTTGATAAATCTAGAAACATGTCTCCTCTTTCACCCATTGCAATCTATAAAGAAATAACAGACATTGGTGGAGAAACAAAGTCAATTAGGAAATTAAAATCGGGTGATTTCTTTATTGAAACGTTGTCCCCGAAGCAAACAAAGTCTTTTATTGTTACTAAAACAATGCTTAATATTCTAATGTCTGTGGCTCCCCACAAAAGTTTGAATTCTGTTCCAAGTGTTATCTCTGAATCAGAGTTGTTCAACACTTTTAGAATTGGATATCTTGAAAAGTTTCTACAATAAAGGCATTATTTATGTCCACCGTATTTTTGTGGGGGAAAAAAAACCGGTTCATAATTACAACCAACCAGAACCATAATTTTAACCTTCAATAAAACTGAATTTCCCAAATCAATTAAAGCTGATTGCTTGTATTGTCGTTCTTGCTTGTATTCTTTTATCCCAAACCCGATTAGATGTTATAAATGTCAACGCCTTGGACATTCAAAAGCTCCCTGTCGAGGAAATCTTTTGTGCTCTAGATTCGCATCAATTGGGCATTCTTCTACTGACTGTCATTCAGAGCCGAAATGTACGAATTATGCACAGCCGCATGAATCAAATTCAAAAGTTTGTCCTACTTCGCAACATGAAAAACAAATCCAGAAGCTGAAATCATTAAAAAATATTTCGTATACCGCAACACAAAAATTGTGTCTGTCATCATCTGTTCCATCATTTGTAACCATTGTGCAGCAAAAAAAAAAAAAAAAAAAAAAAAAAAAAAAAAAAAACCTCTGATACAACTGAAAAATTTTAACAAACAGATTTAAGTTTTACCAGCTTGTTCTGTGCATTTAAAATCTCTGTTTCCACTCTCACTGATGATAAAATTTGTAATGTCACACGACCTCAAAAAAAAAAAAAACAAGCAAGATACCAGTATTGATTCTAATGAAAATATGAAATCCCAGAATACAGATTTTGTTTCTGCATTTAGAGATTCAAATGACACATTTCTCCAAGATACAACCGAATTGCCATATTCAACCACCACTAAGAGAATCCATATTAAATGATAATTTACTTCCTGATGATACAGAAATTGTAGAATCGGATGATTCCATTCATTATAATCCTGAAGAAAACAGACGAAGCCATGATAAATGACTATAGACAGCAACCATCAACCAGTCGAACAATCATTAATCATTTATCCACGCTTTCACCCAGATTTTAAAAAGAAATATACAAAACATCGACACAAGAAAAAAGCTAACATTAATTTTAGCTTTTGGATTTTAACTGTTGCGAACAACATTGGCATGTCAAGAGAACTTTACATAGATCAACATTTTTTACCATTCCTTAATTATTTTTATCATGTATTTTAGATTAAAAATATTTGTGAATCTTTCATAGTTGCTTTATTAAGATAAAGCAACAATGAAAGATTCACAAATATTTTTAAACGAATAACATTTGAATCATTTCACCATTTTTTATGAATTCCGTTGTATCTGCTGTCTTATGAGTTTTTAATATACCATTTATGCTTGTCATTCACCATATATTTGGTACATCATAACCGAAATTGGTTTTTGTGCTAGAAAACCTCAAACACTCACTCACTTTTCAGTTAAAATTTCCATTAATTTTCAAGTGATATTAGAACTAAATTTGTTTCGCATTTTCATAATTTTTTTTTACTGAAGTTCTTCTCAGTAGACATTGGAAAAAAAAATTCTTTCTTAAGTCACTCTTAAAACATTTTCAAAATAGAATTGTTCTAATGCAAATCTAAAACATGCATGATATTACTATTGAGTTTTATTTAGTAAGGAAAATCTCTGTATTGTATTTATATAAATACGATATAAAACTCTGAAAAATATGAATAGTTAATGTGAAGTTGAAAAAAATTTGACTTCAGAATTTTGTTTGACATCTATATATATTTACAATATAACATTTATGTTTTTAATAGTTACCTATGCATGAAAAAAATTTCTGTAGAAATACAGTAGTAACTATTTATGCCAGATTCATGTTTCTCTATATAGACATCAAAAATAATTAGAGATATTTTGCCGAGATGAAAAAAAGAAATAATATGATTTCACTGTTTCTCTTAGTCTATTTAAATATTTATTTTTTTTATAATAAGATTGTATTAATTTTTGAATATATTCTTAATAATTCTTAATGTCAAAAATAAGAAATAATTTATATAAAATTAGATTTCTATTTATGACGTGCCATTTCTGCCTTGAATTTTCAGATTCTAAAACTTGGAGTTGGAGAAAATTTCTTTCAGTGACATTTTTGAGATACGAGTTATTATGAAATGTATATTTTCCATTCAATGTATTCCGAGTCTCTGATATTTAAGGATCTACTGCATATAATGATAATATTTATTTATTTTATTATTTTTGCTACTTATGAATTTCAATTAAAAATTTGAATTTACAAGAACTTTTTTCTAGAATTTTAATTGCCTACAATCTCGTTCAAATAATATATTTACCTTATCTTTCTCATTGTCAGTGCTGATCGTATTCAAATTTTTGAATAGAAATAAAACGCTTGTAATAAGGCAAAATGAGATTGAAGTATCAGACTCATATGTATCCATATTTATTCATAATTACATTCCCAGATCTATGTAATTAATAGCATCAATTACCCAAACTATATGTGTTTAAAAATGCATACTGGTGGTGAAATACATAAAACAGTACATGAATCAAATTATATTTTTCTCTAAATAAATAGCAAAATTTTCAATAGCTGCTTATTGATAATATAAAACCAAAAATATTTGTCTGTTGTCACACGAACTCCACTTAAACAAATAACATGGCACTGCATTTGGTATTTCGAGATGCGTTTGTAAGTAAACTGCGCTACTTTCAAATTAATTAAGGTATTTAATTAAATAATAAAAATAAACCAATTATTTGGTTGATATGGATGAGAAATCTGTAACGTATTTTTAACTTGAGCCATAATTTTTTCCAGCATCATATTTTTCATATAAATAATGTTATAACTTTCATCTTAAAGAGCGTTATAATCTGTCGTTTTGTTTAGTTCAATAATAATATCCTAAAAATCAAAAGTATCTACATATCAGAATTCCAAAGACGCATTTCAAATCATTTTTGAATGTGTAGCATTAACATTACAGCTCAGGAATCTGACAGAGAAATCACGTGGACTGAAAAAACTCCTTTTCCCTAAACATTAGAAAATCAATATATTTTCCTCTGTGAGCATAATTTTGTTCTGTTAAAGCAACGATTTAATTTGCCGAATAATAACTGTTCACTAAAAATTTGTAAGAACAATTTATAAGACATTATTTAACCATTACTTAAGTTTTGGTAATTAGTTAAAGTAACGGTTTAATTCGTGGGTGGCGCTATGATCGGTTAAAAAATGGGGCGCTGTGATCGCCTAAGTTCCAAAGGAAAAGATGCGCATTTTTTTATCATATTAAGTAGACTTGCTATTTGAATGAAAATAAATTCTTTGCATTAGAAACATTAAGAAATTCTTATATTTCTCCTTATAGAGCAACATAAAAGCAAAATTTTGGTACTAGCCTTAGAGTCTAGTGCGACATAGTTTCATCAACAAACAAATGTACCTTAACCGTGTGATTTAAACTATTTACTTCTTAAGTGTAATTTGAAATGATTAGAGAGCAAATTCTAGCTTTATTATTATTTTGTCGTCTAGTGAAAAGGAAAAGAAAAAAAAAAATCGACTTATTTGTATTTATCCAATTAATGAAATAAGAGAGGAGTTTAAAACTTTTTACACGTTATATGAAGATTTGAAACAAGAGATTCTTCAGTTACTTTAGAATGTCGCTGAAGGCTTACATGGAACTTTTGAGATCTATAAGTTGGAGGATTAAATTGCATTAATTAAAATTTATGTTTTACTTACAATTATTTTCATAGATTCTTATTATACAGTTTTGAAAGTAACTGTGTTTATTGCTGCAATTCCATATAAACATACAAATATGAATAGAACCTTAGATGCGTTTTATACACATAAATATGCAATTATAAATTAATATACTGTTAATATTAGATAAATTATATAATTAATACTGTTAATATTAAATTAATTATATAATTAATACTGTTAATATTAAGTTAATTATATAATTAATACCACCATTCAATTGTGCTATTGGGTACTGTCGACAGTAAATATCGTTTTATTTTTGTGCATATGGGCAGTTATGGAAAAGACTGACTCGTCGATTTTTAGGTAAACTCAATTATGAAATCAATAGAATGTAGTTAAAAAAAATCAACCTGATGAAAACTGCTTGTCATGTAAGAAAAGTCCAAAAGTTCCATACTTTTTTGTTGGTAATGCAGCATTTGGGGTGCATAAAAATTCACTAAGGCCGTATGTTGGAACACATTTGACAGTCGAAAAACGAATTTTCAACTATCGATTTATCGAGCAAGAAGGTATGCAGAATGCGCTTTTGGTATTCTCAGAAATAAATAGAGAATATCCATCGACCTACTAATGTTCAACCCCTATTTTCAAATGATATTGTTAAGTCCTGTATTATTCTTTGTAATTATTATGTTAGGGATAGAGATAGATGCATGATTGAGGATACAATGTCAATTATAGGATTAGAAGACATTTAAGGAGAGAATATTACAAGAAGAGGCCTCAAAGCAAGAAATGTGAGAAACATTCTATGTAGACATTTTATTTCAAATACAGACGTGGTTTCCTTGCGTATGTTTAGAATATAAAAACCTTCTGATCGCCATATCAACGACAGATAACTGTAAAATATACTACTTTCTTATTTGAAAAAAGTCGTTTTTGTCTGTATGATTCATATTAACTTGTAAAATATTTTTTTTTTTGTTAAAATTAAGTTACAAACGTAACGAAGCTTTTCTTTGAAAAACATATTATTGTTACTAGATTTTAGAAAATGTTTATATTTTTTACAAAAAACCGTTTGTTAATAATTGCCAGCTGAGAAATAAAAAGAATTGATAATTAAATCCAGAAGTAATAATGCAATGTAAATAAAAATCCTGTGGCACTAAAAAGTGTTACTATTGTCATTTCTAGTCTCTCAAAATTATTTTTATTATTATTATTATTATTTTACGATTCCCTCTTTCTTGTAGTAAGTATACATACATATGCATTCATACTCTCTTGCAACAACAACAAAAAGGTTTCTTTACCTGTGTGTAACGCCTTTATCGTTTTTATCATCATTCTTTCCAGAACAAAACAAGTAGTAAATCTGAATATATAAAATTAGTTATGGTAATTGGGAACAAATTTTGCAGATTTTGCGACTTCCTTCTATTTGAATAAATCATATGAAGTAAATAATAATAATAATAATAAACTGAAAATTTATGTAAACACATAAGATTATGCTGAAAGGGTCATCAAACAATATCTTTTCCAAATTAATTTGTTATATAACCTGTCATGTTCCAAGTTAATTTAATAATTAAATTACCTCAGTCAAAGCGAAGCTCATAATTACCCCAGTAAGCTCCCAACTACCCCGGAGACTATGGAATAACAGAAAACACTTGTTTTCGCTTCTGTTAACAGTAGCAAACTGATTTAAAGAGAATATAATTAAAATTACAAGAAACTATTGTTTATTACCAAAAAATTTATTTTACCTTTCCAAAAAGCGAATACCCAAAAGTGCTACATTGTTTGAAACTGGTTAATGAAGTCGAAAGGAGATGTTTACATTCTGGTAAATCAATAAAAAATAACATTCGTAACGATGCATTAAAATATTTATCTCTCAGCAGAAATATTTGATTTCCTCAAAAAATTATTTTAAAAAAATGTTGTTAAAGCTTTTTGAATGTTTTACCACTATTTTAATAAACTTTTGACTTTTATAAAATTTCGTGACAAGGTCTGTAATTGAGTCTACTCCGGCATTAATGCTTATAAATATCATGAACGTTGTTGAAATAACAGCGAATTCGTTAAGAGGAGAAAACACTTCTGCTTCATTCGCGTTCTCTGCTGTCGAAACCAGAGCGTTCCTAACGCGGGTGTGTTCTGTGCATCTTTCTACTTTCTGGAGAAAATTAAAAAGAGCTTTCGCAAAGTGCATTAAAATATTTATCTCTTAGTAGGAATATTTTGTTTCCTCAAGAAATTATTAAAAAAGGTAGTGTTAAAGCATTTTGAATTTTTTCTTAAAGGATATTTTAATATAATATAAAATTCCTATAAGGATATTTTAAAATTATTATAATACCATTTAATGTCTAAAGGTAGGCTAACTTCTCAGTTGGCCTGTCGGCTAAAAATTAGTTTATATAAGGACGTAATCAGAATTTGTGGAAAAAATTCCAATGGAAATTCTGAAATATAGATAAACGACAACAGCGACGCTATTTTTTGACGCTGGAACTAAATCACCTGTCTTCAATGATGAATAGTCGGTGTTCTTGCATTGAATTTTATAGCATTATGAAATACATCCTGGAATGCGTGTTTTCATTGAAATTTGCAATTATATTCCATTCTTTTTATATTCATTTTATAATCTTTTCATGCAATTGAGTGTTAATGAAAGTTGTTTTTCATTTCTTTTAAAATGTTACATAAAAGTTTTAATAGTAATTTTTTTTTTTACGCAGAAAAAAAAAATTAATTTCACGCTTGTATATAACATAATGAAAATTTCGCATTTTACAAATTAACCTATGTAATAATAATAATAAAAACTGCCCTAAGTCACTATCTTAAGTAACTTAGTGAAAATGTGGCTATGCTTTTTATTTTTGTATTCAGTGTGCTGTTATATCAATCTCGTATGATCCTGTTCAATTTTTTGGTGCATTGATTCGTTAATTATATTGTCATTTATTAATGAATTTACAATTTTACTAAATAATTTGCATTAATATTTTTAAATATTTTGGGTTGATATTTTTAATCAGTTTTTACAAGACACATTTCTTATATTCCCAATAAAACCATTATTTAACAAATCCCTTTACTTTTCCCCCCGCAAAATTCCATCATATTTTAAATTTGCCTGATATGTCCAGGTTTTAAACATGAAGCTTGAAAAAAAATAGAGGAAAACATGATTATAGAATAAGTTTTACATGATATATGTTTTAATTTATCATATATAAAATTTTCAAGACATTAAAATCTTTGCAATGGTAATGCTCTGTAAATTAATATTGTTGTTCAATAAAATTAAGCGACATTGTTTTGAGTTCGTTTAGTTTACCTTTTTGCTGCAAAATCAAATATAGAAATTTAATTTGCTGCAAAGGTTAAAAAATTTAGAAAAATTTGTTTTCACAAATGATTTTGGTCTATAGAATTTGCATTCTTTCAATTATTTTTAGTGTTTTGACCATACAAATTAAGTATTGTTACGAATCTGTGATGCGGCTTCCCAGCATAGTTGGTTCCATCATCAGAAAGATTGTTTTACAGTCATCTGTATTGGACGGAGTCCGGGTGTCACGTCGGAGGTCCCAGGGCTTCGCGACAAACTTGGCGATGAATTTGGGGACTTTGGCGCCAAAATAGATTATACCCGAAACATCGAGAATTTTCCCGATCCGTCCAGTAGGAACAGAGATACGTCTCGAACGTTCCTGATTGGTGGAGAGGCTTCTAGTCCCGCCTCCTGAGACCTATAAAAGGGCCAGAGCAGAGGAGTCGGAATCGACGGTGAAGAACTGGTCTTCCAGGGATTAGCAGAGCAGAGACGGAGTCAAGCTAGTGCTGAACTAAGCTGTGCGCTAATGTCCGCAGTAGAGTTTTGTTGTGTGCTGCTGTTTGCACGTCTCGCGGCTGAAGATAATTGTCTTCTCTGTGCTGTATATAGTTGTCGTCTTTGTACTGTCCTGCGTGTCTTCGTGTAAATAAACGTTGTTGTTTTTATTCTACTGCCGCCTGTTGATTGAGCGTTCTCCACTCCATATAACTTCCACTACCCAAACGAACCCGGAAATTTCGTAACAGTATTAATTTTTTATTATTGATGATTAAAAATATCTTGCAACATAAAGAATAAAATTAACTTGGTCAATTAAAATAATTTTCTGTTGAATTGAAAAAAAATATGATATGACAGTTTCTAGAAAACGTATTCATGCAATTTAACAATTTGGAAAATATTTTATCTTTCTTAAAATTTTTGAAGCATGTCTTTAGTATACTTCAATAATTTTTTAAATATTTTGAAAATATCGTAAATTTATTTGTGTATTAATGAAACAGATATTTTGGTTTTAAAAATAATATTTCAAAATTATGTGATTTGGAATGTTTAAGTTAACAAAGCAATGAATCAACTTTTCTTAAATTTAAGACAAATGAAATTAAAAGAAAAGGTATTCATACAATTATTGTTTTAATCGTTGTCGCGACAATAGGAGCATGTTTTATTTCTGCTGAGAATAGAACATGCTCTCTATATATTTTCCTTTATCTTTGATGTCCGGATTACTAGAGCAATATTGACGATAATCTTATTATCTTTATTTAAGCTATTTTTTATTATTTCAAATCATAAACATGAAGAACTTCAAACTTATTTTTAAATTTAATTGATTAAAGATTTATTTAATTTTATCGTTTTTTAATACTAAGAAAATGATGAAATTTTCATGGATCTATTTGAAACTATTGAGTTTGTAAAAAAATATATGTTTTATGAGATGGAAAAAAAATGTCTTCTATGGTCAGTCTGCAATGGTATATACTGTTCGCCAACGGATTGTAAAACCCTCCGCGCTTTCGAGCATGCGTTAGGATGGGTTTAATTCGTCAAAATAGGGGTGAATGTAAAGACGAAAGGAGGAGATGTTAACATTTAAAAATGAGACTCGCGGTTTTATGAGACGTAAAAATTACAGATAATTAGTAATAAAGAAGGAAAAAGGTACTAATATACAGTAAAATATTTCAGAACAATTTTTATTTAATGCAAGAGGTATAAACATTAAATTATGAAGAATAAATAAAAAAAAAATTATGTTCTTAAAATTATGTATTTACATTTTTACAAAATAATAATGATCTTTTTTATATTGAAATGCTTTTTTTATGTGTTATTGAATTTTTTGACAATATTTTAAGATTAAAAACAATGGATAATCCAGATTGTGTTGCATTTAAAACATTTTATTTTTATTTAAATAATTGCAGTAAATATGGAGCCTCTTAAAAATATTATAAATATTATCTTTAAAATATATGATATATTATATATTTTGATAATAAAAGAACATTATTAATGATTTTTCTATTTAAGAATATTATTATTTTTAAATATATAACATGAAATAATTACTAAAATTTTCTTCGTACCACTCCTTAACACTTTTTTGCCATTTGAATTAGCCATATCAATAAGAAAATTTGAGTTAAAATAAAATGTGGTCAGAAACGACACAAAACTCACAAGTGAAAAAAAAAATTGAACTAAAAAATATCTAATGGGAGAAATCCAAGGTGAAAGGTGAATACCGGAAATGTGCTCATCGTTCCGTGCTTCACCCCTTAATAAGATGGAATCATCGAAATGTGGCTGTCTCAGAATCCGTTAACGAACAGTATTCGAAGTGCTTCTTTATGCATGTTGAACTGTTGGAATTTCGTCAGCCCGATAAACTACAGTGGAATCATAAACCAGGAAAGATGTGTTTTCAGATGATAAATGGTTTGTGATTAATTATTGGTATTCTACACTTAATAAAAGAAATTCACTGACAAGCAATATATCTTCCTATTAAAGGTTTGTATTAATAAAAGAAAAATTAACCCATTTGCTTGCTTTCAACATGGTACATATTTTGAAATATTAATCAGTATGTTATTTAAAACTTTAATTGAGCATGAATTGATTAATATTTATGTATTAATATAAAATGTAGCTGAAAGATTTCTCTGTAAAAATACAAAAGTGAAAAACCAAGATAATCGATTAGAAAATAAGCTATCAATATATGACTGAATAGCTAATGTGCAAAGTTTTTGTATCGATTTTGAAAAGCAGAAGTGAAGACAAAATAAAAGTATTTAAACAAATATAGTGATTTTCTTTATTTGGACTCAACGTTATTTCTCACATTCTCTTTCTAAGCTCTCACATTAATGTATCGTTTAGTTAATTTTTTGCACAGCAAACTTTTTAAAAGAGAGCAAATGGCAAATACTGTAACAGCAAAAAATTTGGAT
>JAPMOR010085603.1:201920-243788 GCA_026543865.1 Argiope aurantia | reverse complement strand
TGATGAGTCAAGTTCACGTACATGGGCAGATTTTATTCTAATTCTTATCATTGTGCTTTTAAACCAGATTGACACCGTATTTAACACTTTTAGTGGAGAGCCATGATGAGAATCTGAGGCCTTTCAGGCACTCTCATACTAAGAGGATTGGTGGCTAGATCGGCAGGGTGCGCCCCTATTTTTGCAGGTCTTCAGTTCGATTCCCGAAACTTTCCAAATATTGTTATATATATATATTATTTTAAATTTAGTTTAGCTATTTTTCTCCATTATTCCTACAGTTACTATGAATTATTCCAAATCATACGCTTCAAAAAAAAATTTAATATCTCAATATTTGTATATTTAATCGAAATTTTATGAGTGAAGTTCACGTACATGGGCAGATATCATTCCTATTCTTAGCATTGTGCTTTTAGACCATATTGACACCGTATTTAGAACTTTTGGTATATAGCCGTAATGAGAATCTTAGGCCCTTCAGGCGCTCTCAGGGTACGAGGATTGGTGGCTGGATCGGTACGGCGCGGCACAGTTATTTGCAGGTCTTCAGTTCGATTCGCAAAATTTTCCAAATAGACATTTAAAATCATTAATTATTAGAAAGAACAAGTCAATAAACATAACGAAATAAACTGATAGACCGTGCTTTGAAAGAATGAATGTTCTGTAATCCCATTTTGCGAACCCGTCACTAGTAGTAACTTGGGCTGTTCTGATTTTCGATATTTCATAAATATCTATTTTTAAATATCATTATTTGAAAAAAAAATCGGTTTTTCGATATCAGACAATAAATCAAGGCCCACGATTATTCATAACCCAGTGAACTGATATACGCAGTTAATTTTCATTTTCGAATTTTAACACTTATTTATTCTTGCCTTTAATATAAGGTATTTTAAGAGCTTTTACAATAGAATTTTTTACTGTTGCATTGCCTCTCTAAAATCCATTTTGATTTAATTATTCTTTAAGGATCCATTGCGAAATTATATGACTTGAAATAAAACTTCGAAATATAAAATACCGTTAAGGAAAATGTGCAAAATCAACGGGTTCACTGTACTGAGAAACTGTCCGACAGATTCAATAACAAATAGAGGGCTTTATTCTACACGAAAACAAGAAGGCAACAAAACTCAACAAAAGAGAACACAATAACAACTCTCGCAGAAAAAAAGATACGCAAGTAGTAAAATAATAACAATAATAATAATAAACAGCACTCAGTGAGAACTCGCTGAACTATTAACTTGAGCTCAACTCAAATAACGAACAACAATTCGGTGTTCCACCCTTTTATAGTTTCCGAAGTAGGAGACGGAAACGTTTTCTAGGATCGTAAGAATTCGCGCCCTAATGGTTTTGACGACAAAATTCTTGTTGATTCTGAAATCTTCTATTTTATCGCCAAAGTCTCCAAATTCGTCACCAACCTGTGAAATGCTCGCCAAGTTTGTCGCCAAGGGTGAGGTTCATTGATCTGGTTGACCATTCATTATCCACGAATGCTATCTGTAAAAATATCTTACAATTCTTTGTACAATTAGTTACATCAAATTGTAACTAAATGTGATGGGAAGTAACATTAGAAATACGAAGCAGTATAAAGTACATATTAATGAAATATATACAATATGCATAAAATACATGTAACTAAATTACATATATATTATTTTTTTTATTCAAATGTAACTGTTGTTTATTCAATTGTATTTTGTGCAAAATTTATTATGCAACGAAATAGGTTTATATAGTAAACTGCATCATTCTTGTTAATGAAACCAAAATTCAATAAGTTGGTGGTTGATTCCTTTTTGTAAAATTCAATTCATTTTATATGAAGCATTTATATAATAATTTTATATCAAGATTATTTGAGTGGATAAAAATTTTCTAGTTATAATATTTATTTTTCTTTGATAATATTTAATTAAAAATTTTATGCATATAATTACGTTTATTATAGAGCAAAACTAAAACATGTTAGCAAATTTCATCACTTTTTTTATTTAATATTCATATATACTAAATTTAATTCACTTTTCTTTTTTTAATGTTTATTATAGAATTCAAATTTTAATGTTCATATGTTAAAAAATAGATATAAATTTTATTATTTTTAATGTCCGAAATATTTTTTCCCTTCCTTTTACATTCTTTTACAATTTAAAAATATGTTTTCTGTCTTCCTTCTTTTCAAATACTGAATTTTCTAATAAATGTCCTCTATTTAACTTCAAACTATTTTTGAGGAAATATTTTATTTCATTTCATTTTGATAAAGATTGTTCTAATTGTAGTTTCTCAATCTATAATTGCTTTTTATACAACACTTTTTAATATTTAATTTTCAAATTTGTAATTCGATTTTCGCAATATGCTGATAAAATAACTGGAAATGTTAGTGATATTCAGAAACATAAGCGTTTGGTTTGGTTGTTGGTTATGTTTCTGCTGAGTTTATATTACTGTTGATGTATATAAGAGCATTTTTCTTTTATTTGTCCATGTTTTCTAATTACTTCAGCCTTTACTTACTTTGAAAGCCTTTTCTTATACTTGTAACATATTACAATATTCTTTTATAAATGCGCCAACACTCCATAGTACTTAATATTCACATACATTTCGGAGTTACTCTTTTTAATTTTTGAAATTTTATGTTCAAGCTTCTTCAGTCGTTATCATTTTAATCACAAATTGAATTCTAATTGTATATTTAAAGTAAATCTACCTCCACTATTTTTTAATGAATATTAAAAATCTATATTATTTGTGTTATACTGAATTGATTTTTCATGATGTTAGATTTTAAAGATTTGGAATTCGTGGTTCATCAGAATTATTTAATTTACCATGTGAAAGCATTAATGTTGTGTGTGTATATGAAGGATGAAAGAGACCGATATTTCCTAAATTAGAATTAAGTTAATATTTTAAAAATTACTACATTATGGAAAAAATAAAACAATATGATATACTGATAAATGCAGGCATAACTAAAATGAAATCTATTGAAATAAATGAACTAACATTCTCTATTGAGAAATTTTTAATATTATTAATTATATATAATATATTATTGCAACAAACAAATAATAAAATTGCGATATATCAAGAAATATCGATTTATTTTAAACGATATATTTTTATGGTGGAGTTCGGCCCTAGTAATAAAAAATGTTATATCTAGCAATATGAAAATTTTAAGTCTTGTTCTCATGGCAGTGATCGATCTGACCATAAATTTATCATCCTCCCTAGCATGGGTACGTAAAAATATATTATTGACCATATATGCTCTCGGTATTTGCGACTACAGAGAAAGAAAATCATCTCCTTCTCTGTGTTTGGGACTTTCACGCATAATATTGGCGAAATCATATTGACTACTCCCACCAGCACGAAGGCGCACGGAAGCACTTGAATGACCGCGACAGCGATACTGAAGGGAACCGTGGTTGAGTCCTAAGGGCCATCACCGGCCACGGTATAATCCTTTTCCAAAGAAGTCAGTCCCGTCATAGATGGGATGTAGCCACCCCCACTCTTTCGTATATCTTCAAGGGCTTCTATACCTTCCCATCTCAGCTGTGGTCGATTGAGGTCAGCTCTTCTGCCAGCTCCTTCTTGGGTGTCGATTTTCAAAGTTTTGATTTTAATTTTTGAGTTTTAAATGGAATTTTAATTTAAATTTCAATTAATTTATTTTAATTACGGTTTTATATTTTATTTGTTTGCGAGTGTTGTGGGAAAACCTTATTGATGAAATTGTGATGAACACATCTGTGTAACTTCATGATTGTGCCATACATTATGTATATTATGAGGTATGGATATTATGAGCAGTATTAACTAAATGGATATGCTACCAAACCGACAGGTATTTCAAGAATTCTTCATGAAAACCAGAGAGAATTATTATTTCCTGATGCTAGACGGCTTGGAATAAGAGTTGAAAACGCCTAGCGGGACAACTCAGTAACAGGAATTCACCAGTGAAATACGTAAAAGTAAATTATTTATACCCTGGAGAGTATAATGTTTAAATATATATTGAAGGAATAACGAGGTAATAGAGGAATCATTCTATTCTGAATCATTCTTTCGCTAGCTACCGTCATGAACGGTAGCGATTTGGAGATTGCTGGGAGCAAGAGCTTTTGCGCCGATACCCAAGTAGGGATGACGAATATTTTACTAGCGGTTATTACGTAACCAATATCAAAAAGTCACAAATACAAGTGATCAATACTTTTTAAAGAGGGGTGTGATTCAAATCCTTGATACGATCTTACTAGTGATATTTCGATTACAGGTTTGGATCACGATAGAAAGTAACAATCGATACGATATCACTGAAATTTGCCGGAGCGGTGACTTCACTGGAAAGTAACAATCGATACGATCTGTCCAATGGAAGCTCTCGAAAGAAATCTATGAATGGATTGAAAAGTGAACGGACTGGTTATTGAAATTATCGTATCATTGAATTGCATATCACTGAAATTTATCGGAGCGGTGATTTCACCGGAAAGTGCGAAGTCACCGCTCCACTTTACGAGAGTGACTTCCGATATTCGCATATGATGATGCAATATTCCATATAGGTCATTTTTAATTGCTCGTGACATGATTGACTTTGATTAAATATATTCTGTTTACTTCTGGAACTAAAGTAAACATTTTTAAAAAATGACATATATTTTTAATTCACCTGTTCCAGAAAATGGTTCACTCAAATAAAGAAATTAAATAAATAGTTTTTAGAAAAAAATAAAATTTAAGAAGTAAGTTGAAACAGATAAATTAATTCAATCACACGTTATTTAAATTAGTAAATTAGGTATTAATTACAATTAATAAATTTTATATTTAATATTAAGTAATAATTTTTAATTAATAATATGATTGAAATAACAGATATTTGGAACGTATATTTAAAAATAACAATAGCAATATTATTTGTTATTCAAAAAATCGTGGATTATGCATCTCTATACCCAAGATGGTATGCAAATCGACCGTCAGGAAAGTGATACAACTATTCCGGATGCTCCTGCCTGCCAGTCATGCGCACAGAAAAGTTTTACTGAAATGGCCATCTATGGCATTCAAATGGAACTGGATGAATTGAACAAGGCTATGAAAAACTGGACAATGAACCCGAATTTGCCCCAGGATCATCCTACATTCCTAGTCATGGACGCCAAGAGAGCTGATGTCATTTCAAGACTGGAGAAAGCTCAAGGTAATATTTCTCTCTATAACTGTCAAGATGCAAAATGTAACAAATCTCTGAATCCCCCAACTTTCCAAAAAGCACAAGTTAATGAACAATTCCAATCACTTGCTAAATGTAAAACGCCAAAGAATAACCCTTCTCAAAACTCCAACCAAGAAATTACCATTAAAAATAGATTTTCACCTATCGAAATTATAAAAGAGCGCGAAACCGAAGCTACGCCCACTAAAGTCCCACCCATAATGCTTAGGTACGATAACAAATATCAAGCTATGTTAACTGATATTCAAAAAGTCTGTGGCCCTACAGAAAATAAATTTAATAATGGATTCATTAAAATTTTCCCTAATTCAATCGAATAACACCAAAAAATCCAATCTTATGCAACATCTCAGGGCTATGATTACTATATCATTAAACCAAAGAGCAAACGCCCAGTCAAGGTAGTCATCAAGGGTCTCCCTATTGGTCATGAATCAGAAGAAATTTTTGCATACATTAAAAATGAACTCGAATTTCCAGTCAACTTACAAAGTAGTTCAACATACACAAACAAGATTAAAGAGGGCGCTGCCGTTTTTTCTAGTCGAACTGGAACGCAATGATGAAAAAAAAAATAGTATTTACAACCTCAATAGCATCAATTATCTACGTGTTACCATTGAGCCATATCGTGCTTGCAATGTTTCAAATGCAACTATTTCCACCACAGCGCAGATTACTGTAACATCAAGCCACGATGTCTCAAATGCGGTGCTTCTCACGAGACCAATGCATGCGATATCAAGGAGCGCATTGATATCCCTAAGTGCATTAATTGTGGCAAGAGTGGGCATGTTGCGTCATACAGAGAATTCGAGGCGTTTACCAAGATGAACACCCTTTAACAAAATCGTAACAATATAACTAACCAGCGCAGAGCTACTTTCAATAATAACCAGGCTAATATTCGTGAAAACACATCTTTCGCTGATCATTTCAAACCAGCTGAAGCACGGCAGATGGCGCCACAAGACAAGCCAAATGTTGACAAGGATGATACTTCTACCCTCAATTTCATGAACTCTAATGATTTTAAGGAACTTATTAAGTAATAATTAATACTGTGTTGTAATTAAAAAAATTTCCCGTTAAATTTGTTCCTGTTTTAAAGGGTTATTTAATTTATGGATTTTTTTAAAGAACAATTCACTCTTATTAATTATCTTAACTTTCTTTTGACCATCACTTATGATTTTATGTATTTTTTATTTTATTTCAATTAATGGGCATCTAATTTTAATGTTTAATTTAGATATTCATTAATAATAGTTTAATTTACAATCAATAAATAATTTTAATTAAAGCTAATAAAAAAATTTTTTTAATTTTAAAATTATTAAAACAGAAAAGAAATTCAGTGAACAAAAAGAGAAAATAATTGCTGTAACTTCTGAATATTCAAAATTCTCATGAAATAAATATTGACTAATAGAATATAGAAATAGTAGTTTCTGTTTTATACCAATCATTAAAAGAATTAACTAAAATTTACATAAACATCCTGCACTGTTTAATGGATTTATTACTCTTCAATTTTGCTTCATACTGAAGCTAGTGTGTGCACTATAGGACATAATTATTATTAAATTGATTTTTTTTTAAAAATGGTGCTTTTTTTCACAAAATTTAGTTGACAGTGCATTCATATATTGAATGTTTAGCTTTCTCCTCAGTATTTTGAAAATTTTCTTAACAATGATTTTTTGATAGAAGAAATTATTTTTGAATATTATATTTATTTTTAGTATTTTTATATAATAATATTTTATTATTATGAAAGTTATTGAAATATGTCAGTTGTAGTAAAAATAATGTTTTTATAACTTATCTTGCTAAATAATCATTTGAACAATTATCAAAAAAGAAATTACATACTATCCATAAAATAATCCATATAATTTTAAACAAATAATATTTGCAAGTGAATTTCTTGTAGAAATCCTTAACCACTCTATATTGGTATAATTTTAGACAAAATCATTGGTCCACTTCATTGAAATAAAGCTTTTCCTTCAGGTTACAGCTTATGTATTAAAATAATTTTTAATAAAATTACAAATATATGATAACTTTATATAAAATATATTATAATTTCAATAAATCACATCAAAACCATTTCTCAAAGGAATCAGTGGTATTCCTTAAATCAGATATTATAGCATTTTCACTTCGGTAAAGAAATAATCATATTTTGACAAAGAAATCAATAACTTCTTTCATAATATAACATTCAGAAAATTTGGAATTCTAAAATAACAGTTTTTATTAAAATGATGATTGTCAATGCTTTTTTAAAATTGT
The DNA here is from genome assembly GCA_026543865.1 of Argiope aurantia. NCBI lineage: Eukaryota > Metazoa > Arthropoda > Arachnida > Araneae > Araneidae > Argiope > Argiope aurantia. Next base: position 236,194 of record JAPMOR010085603.1, on the reverse strand, counting down.
TGATACAAAAATATTTTATCCAAATAGGATTTTTTTTCCTTCCTCCCCCCCCCCTTTTTTTTTCAGTGGAGTATATAAGAAGTTGTGTATGGCAGTCGATAATAAATTTTAGACTTAGCTACATTAGACTTATAAATGAAATCTCCCCTATAATGTATCCCCCCCTTCTTCTGTCCAGGGAGTTTATAAACTATGAAAACAGTTTGAACTTCAGGGCAACAATGTAATCTATTGTTGGAAATTAGACAAAATTTCAAAACTTGGAAACTAATAAATTTGCAGGTTTATCCAAAATAATGTTCATACTTGAAATTTCTTGAATTCCTTTCTAACGAATCAAATAATTGCATTTCAGTCTTTCCTTGCAAATAAAAAGGAACATATAGATAAAAATGTGAATAACTGAAATTAAAAAAAAAAGATATTTGTGGGAAGGAGTATTAACAGTCTAAATTCAAAATCAAGGGCAATATTATGCTAAGATGCATGTGAATAATTTATTGGCATATCCATTCAAGAAGATCTATCACAACTGTGATGTAAGCAAATAACTGCTATCACAGATGAACAGATCATCTAGTCTGCCACAGCTCTGGCTGGATTTTCCTTTGTCTCTGTAACAAATCTTTCAGTTTCTTATCCAGTATTCCCAAGTTGAACAGTATTAAACATAAATACATTTTTGCAGCAAACATGAGATATTTAGAAAATGTAGATACAATCCCTGAAAAAAGAAAAATAAAATGATATAATAGAAAACACGAAAATAAATATGTAATCTAAGGCAGCAAAAAACTTTTTATCTATGTAATTATTATAAATTAAGTAATAATTATATTTTATTGAATTCAAAAGAGTTTTGCATAATAAATTTATTATAAAAGATTGGAGAAAACAAAACAATAAATATTACTCTTTATAAATATTACACAATATTATGTTATTAACTATTTATAGTTACATAGAAAAAAGTGCATAAATACTGCTGAAGTAAATACGAATAGAACATCAGAACTTAACAATAGAATATTTTTTATTAAAATCACTAGGAAATAAGCTGATTACAATACATTATGCTTGATAAAGCAAGAGCAAATTATACACAGTAAAAAATTTTTAAATAAAAGGGGCTAAAATAAAAATGATAAATATTGTTTTGTATGTCTTTCAATGTTATGTAAAAGTAAAATTAGGATTTATTGAAAAGTATGACATAATTACTATTTAAGTTAAAGTAAAAGCAGAATAGATTCATGAAAAGTTTGAGTCAGTGCTATTTTTAAGATTCATAGATAACTCAGTTAGCAAATATAATTGATAACACTGATTCTAAAATATATTTATGTAAAATAAGCAGCAGTAAACTAGATGTTTCCTATTGTGTTTACTGTGAGTTTCTTATAACTTACTTTAAATTTTATTCATTTAAAAAAAATGTAGCAATATATTGTTATAAAAATCATGCTGTGTACCTTATACAGCAATAAACATAATGTTAAAAATTGATAAGAATTCTTAATCTTATTTATTACACATGTAATATATATATTAAGCAGTCATATTTAAAATACATTTGCCATAAGTCTTTCTTGAGAGCTGTAGCAAATTTTCATATACCTTATTTTGCTTTTATCTAATTCACAAGATATTACTTTATATATATTATAACTTTTACAATATGAATACTTGCAATTTTCATTATCTATGAGTTCGCTTCAAGCGTACTTCTTTTTCAGGAAATTTTCCTGTGTGGCAGAAGACGTTAGCATGAATAAAATAATTTTTCAAAATGAAATTTTCCAAGTTTTGTATTTACATTTTTATTATAACACACAGGTCTATATATGTCATAAACAATCTATCTGATTGATTTAAATTCATTAAAATATAAGATGTACAGTCTTTTTTAAATAAGTCCCAAGCAATTTTATGATGAAATAAATTATAACTATAGCATAAAACTGCATAATATATAAAAATATTCATTTATTTACCAATTATTGAGTAAACTGTACATAAAATATACAGTATTTGCATATTAACTGTATAGAATTGGCAAATATAGTCAAGTTTTATTTATGAAATAACTTATTAGAAGGTAATCTTTGGTCGCTAATTGTTGGAATGCAGTTGATACATAAATATCTAATTACAAACAAACTTTTTCTTGAAACATGATTTTTTGAAATTCCTACTTATTAAATAAATCAAAGATGACAGATACATTCATTTGATTATCATTACTAAGCATTGAGAGAATATCCATTTAAAATTGAATAAAATAATGTTCATCACAATTACAGTTTTATAATGACACTTTATCTAACAGTTTAACACTATCCAAACATTAGGGAGGAATACATACTGAGGCTATTGAATTGATTTAAAAATGTAAATTAAACACATAATAAAAAATCTAACTTGTATATAAAAATTTTTTGTATACATTTTTGCATATATTTCATAACAAAGAATTGCAATGATAGTTGATCTTGGCACTCATTGCTTCTTACATCATTATTACACTGAAATATGTATAACAATTTGATATTTTCAAAGTCTTCCCCCCTCCCTATTTTTTAAAAATTCAGTCTACCTATTTTGTGCTGAGTATGCAAATTGTTTTGATAATTTAACAAAAGGTTAAGATTTGCTACACACCAATTATGTAAAACTAATAAATTACAAATGCAAATGGTTAATTTCTCCTAATGAAATTAAGCATAAAAATGAATTAAAAAGAATAAAGAATTTTAAAAAGTTGCCATGATATTATTGGGTTATTGAGGAATTTACTTGGGTTAAGTTTCGTGGTGAAGCTAGCGTTGTGATTGGCTGGGCTTAGGAGGATTATTGAGTGGCGTATTGCAACTGGTGGAGTGGGTATGCTGCCAGAGGTAAATGGAACTTTGCGATGTAAATCAAGTCTAGGGTGTAATTACATGTTTAATTTTATAACACTAGATGGCGCCATGGGCGTTGACAGTTTACATTAATTTCGACAGGTGATGTTAAAGAGTTAGACTTATTAGCGAAAGGGTTAAAGGAACACGTTTTTGGATCTTTTAATTCGTGGATTGGAATCATATATAGGGATTAGTTCTATTGATTCATTAACAATATTTACAAGGTTATTATAAAAGTTAGTGGCTATTTTTTGAGTGGTGGATAATCGATTGCTTTCAAATTTTCTGAGTTGGAAAAAAATCTGGGTGCTTTACAAATATTTTTTATTATTTGATTTTGTTGTTGATCTAGTAGTTTGAAGTTACTTTTGGAGTATACCCCCATACTGGGCAGGCATAAGTGAGTACTGGACGCAAATAGGCTGTGTAAATAATTTATTTTCCCTATTCATTTTTGAATTCCATGATGTTAGGAGGTAGAATTTTCACTCTAGTTCACGGAATTTATTTTTGATGTAGATAAAGTGGGGTTTCCAAGTTAATTTCTTGTCTATAATTACTCCGAGATATTTACAATTCTGAGACCACGGGATAATTTTGTCGTTAATTTTAAGCTGGGGGTACGATTTATTTGCAGGTGATTTATGAAAAATTATAGCTTTTGTTTTCGTGACGTTAATTGTAATTTTCCATTTTTCGAACCAGCCTTAAAGTTTTTTGAGGTGTCTGTTTAGTGCTAGTTGTATGTAATTTGGGTTTTTATTTTTTGCAAGAATTGCTGTGTCTTCCGCGAAGATGCATAGCATTGTATTGAACTGTTTAGGGATGTCGTTAATGAAGATGGAAAACAACACTGGACCAATTTTAGAGCCTTGGCTACACCAGCTTGAATATTTTTTTTCTGAGGAGATTGCATTTCTGACTTTGACTTTAAATTTACGGTTTAAGAGGTAGGAATGAATTATTTGAATGAGGTAGTTGGGGGTATTATATTTAATTAATTTATAGATTAAACCATGTTGCCAAACTCTATCGAATGCTTTTTGGATGTCTAAAAGGACTGCTGCTGATTTTTCTTTGTTATTAAAAGCTTCTTCGATGAATTCGGTAACACGGTATAGTTGGTGTGTTGTAGAAAGATTTTTCCTGAATCCAAATTGCTCTGGTATGAGAATTTTATTTTCTTCCAGGAAAGTGTTTAGTCTTTTAAGTATTATGTTTTCAGTTAATTTACTTATTGATGGTAATAGGGAGATGGGTCTGTAATTTGTGGGAGTGATGCCCACATAAACCATCATGATGCTTTTGTAAGCTGTGCCTGTGATTATTCCAACTGCTGTCAGATGCCAAGTTGCTTTCAAGATCAACTGAAGCTCCGGACGCAGCCACCATCTTTTCGGTCCAGCTTGTGAGGACTTGAACTCTCTTTCTATCGTTCTGGTAATTGTAGCAGTGATTACTTGGCGGTTAGTGCGGCTGTGACAATTCGAACCCGAATTTTTCAGGATTGCCAAGAAATGCATAATCCACGATTTTTTCAATAACAAATAATTTTGCTATTGCAATTTTTAAATATTTGTTCCAAATATCTGTTATTTATCATATTATTAATTAAAAATTATTAATTAGTATTTAATATAAAATTTATTAGTTGTAATTAATACTTAATTTACTATTTTAAGTAACGTGTGATTGAATTAATTTATCAATTTAAGCTTACTTTTTAATTTTGATTTTTTCAAAAATATTTATTTAATTTATTTGTTGGAAATTTTCTTGTATTTATTTAAAAGAAAATTATTTTCATTTATTTGTTGAAAACTTTTCAGAAAGCATTTTCTGAAAAGTTGAATTTAAAAAAAAAAAGTCATTTCTTTAAAATGTTTACTTTAGTTCTATATTCCACCAATAGATGACACTTGCAGACTGAACCATTAGAAAGTCATGTCACAAGCAATTTGAAATTGGATAGCCAGCCCATTGTCAAATGTGAATATCGGAAAATCAAGCGGAGCGGTTATTTTTAAACGGAGCGGTTATCTAAACGGAGCGGTGACCACATTTTTGAACACTTTCCTGTGATATCTCCACTTTAATTGATATGATTCAATGATATGATAATTCCAAGAATAACCAGTCCGTTCACTATTCACAAATTTCTGCTTTTTCCCTTTATTGGTTATCTATTGGAATTGGTAATCGTTTTACAGTTGTTTCATATAACACTGCATAAAACTTAAGTAAAAAAAACACATTTATAATTTTTGCTTTGATAAAGGTCTAGTGTTACAAATTAAATGTGTCCTATCCTTTGAATTTTTTTTAAATGTTTAAAATTATGGAAACCTTTTGAATTATAAAATTATTTCTCGAAATTGATGAGAAAGATTAAATTTTTGAAACAAAAAAATATGTATATATTTGTATAATTTTTATATGGGGTAAATTTATTTCTTGTTCTGCTATTAAAATATTTGCATCTGGGGTTTTTTTTTGTGTGTGTGTGGGGGTGTATGCACTTTTTAAAATAAGTAGAACTGATTTTTATTTTATAGTATCCAAAAAATAGTATTGTTAGAATATTTTATAACCATTAAGGAATTAAAATTTTAATTATTTACTGTGAATTTTTATTATTTTTTATTATACCACATTTCTTCATAGTATTCATCAAAATGTTGCGAATACTACGTTTGCTTCTCCATAAAAATAAGACTTTTATTACCGTATTAAAATTTTGCAATGTTTTTTCATTAATAGTCTTATTCTACTTCTTTATTCTGTAAGTTTACAGTTGAAGGACTTAAGGTTTGAGTTTCTTTCACCATTTTTCTATGGTTTAAATTTACTGCTGCATTGTCATTAAAAGAATTTATACATTTTTTGTGTACATAAAAATAAAGAAGAAACCAATTTGATTTTACAATAAAATAACAACTAAGAAATAATATTATACGATGTACAACTGCTTTAAAAATCAAATTATAACAAATGGTATTATACAATAAGTAACAAATTTAATAACATTATTAATATCACGACTTGGAATAAAGTTTTAAGCAAATAAACTATCCCTAGTGCTTATCCAAATTTCATGTTAGGTCATTTAAGCACATTTTTTAAAGAATGCTTTATTAACTTTCTTTTTTGCATAAACTCCAACAGTCTCCTGCGATCTTGCATTTTATTTTTATTTTTTATTTTTACATGAAGTCAGCTAAATTACATTAAAAAAATATTTTAAATTTAAATCTACAATAATCGCAATCCAGGTTAGTGAATCAAATATATTTACCATAAGTTTTCAAAAGAGATTCTAAAAAAATTATCAATTTAAAAGTTAGGGAACAGTAAAATAAAACAACTCTGATTAAATTTTTTTATTTAAAACAAAAACTTGAAAAGATGTAAGAATACGAAAACAAAATAAAACTGCAAATATTAGATAGAGTGATGAAGAAAAAACATATTCATGTTTCCACATGTGTTTAGTAATTGCCTATTTAAATGAAAGATATTGATCCTCTTTTTTCAGATAATGTTTTTTCCGAGAAGTCGAGTCATAAAAGCTGGTAAAAGGCCGAGTAAATTCGGGAAGAGGGTGAATAAAGAACAGACCTCCCAAGTACAAAACATCTTCTGATTTTCCGTAAACCTTTTACTCACGAACCGATTTCAATCAGTAAGCATTTTGAACGCGTTGTTTCATATTTAACACACTTCGAAAAACAGAGGGTAAAGTATCTGGATGAAATTTCATTTGAAATACCACTTGTCCAATGCTTTCAAGTTTTAAATCTGAATTCTTATAGAAAAAACTGAAGAAAATTTATTTAAAAAAGTATTTTTTCTATGTCATTTAAGAAGGCATCAATTCTTCAGAAATGAAATTCACTTAATTTAAATATTAATATCAGTTCTTCTGCAAAACAATCTCGCATGCAAACAATTTAGTGCGGAAATGTTGATACACGTAAGAAAACTAAAAATTACACACACATACATGCGTGCACAAATAAAAGGATTGTCATATTTAAATTAACATTTTTGATTCCGATTATAATATATATGTATGTGTGTGTGTACTTTTTTTAATTTTTGCACTAAATCTCTGAACTTTATCAAAATGCCCTCAATCAATAACAAATTCTCAGAATGAAATAGCTTTATCTATAATAGTTAGACTTGATAATAATGAAATCTAGAATCTATAATGGTTAAAGAATTGACTTGGGACTGTTATGTATCTGGCAACAGCCAGATGGGAGAACCTTCCAAGCTGTGTGACGCGCGCGTGTTCGGTGTAGTTGTTGTTATGCTCGTTCGTACCTGTGTATCTTAATGCTAATAAATGTTCTTTGCGTGTATGTAAAACGAATCGTATCGTCTCTCGGTCTACCTGGCATACATGACAAAAGAGTTGGCGACGAGAATGGGATCTTCGAACATTAATTTTGAATCTTATGAGGCGTCTGTGGAAGACTGGTCCAGTTATGTGGAACGTTTAGAATCTTACTTCGTTGTTAATGGGATCGAAGATAAAATGAAAGTCCCTGCTATTTTAAGCCTTATGGGAGCAACAACGTATAAATTGTTAAAGATTCTGGACACTCCGAACATTCCTTCTGAATTGACTTATCAAGATTACTTTCGGAACATTTGAATCCTAAACCACTAGAGATGACAGAACGGTTTCGTTTCTACAAGAGGAAGCAATTTGAAGGTGAATCCATTGCAAATTATTATGCCGAATTACAAAAACTGTCGATACACTGTAACTTTGGGAACAATTTAAGTACGATGTTTCGTGATAAATTGGTGGTGGGTCTCAAAAACGAAAGTATACAGAAAAAGCTATTAGCAGAGGATAAGTTAACATACGAAAAAGCTAAGAGCATTGCATTCGCGATGGTATCTGCTCAGAGAGATGTGTGTGAAATTCAGAATCAAATGGTATCGATAAAAAAAATTACATAGTTCGCAAGATAAAACTATCAAAAAAGATTTTTCTAAATTTACGAAATCTGAACCTACAAAGAAGTTTGATAAATCTCGGAAATGTTACAGATGTGATAGTACTCAACATTTAGCTCACGAATGTAAGCACAAGAACACTCAGTGTAGAAATTGCTTAAAGAACAGGCATTTGGCAAAAGTCTGCCGCTCAAAACGTAACGAAACAGTTAAACAAATAGAATCTTGTTCTGAAACTGTACCAGTTAATAGCGTTAAATCACCACGAAATGCAAGGGATAAGATTTTATTAGAAATTTTTGTTGAAGGGAATAAATGTTTATTTGAATTAGATACTGGAGCTGCTATTAGTTGTATGAATGTGAATGAATTTAAGAAACTTTGTCCGGATGTAGCCATTAACCAAATTATTCCTACCAAATTATTGCTTAGGAATTTCGATAATTCTATGATAACATCAGCTGGCCAAGCAGTGGTGCAAATTCAATACAAAGATCAAATTAATACATAAACTATTTATTTGGTACATGCAAAAGTAAACGCAGTTTTTGGTCGTGAATGGTTGAGAAATTTCCAATTAGATTGGAGCTCAATTAAAGCAGTTCCGGTTGAAAATTGTAATTCTCGAACCAATAAATTAAATATCTTGCTTCAAAAGTATGAGAAAATTTTTTCTCCGGGTATCGGGAAGCTGGAAAAGTTTTGTTGCCGTCTTCAAATGAAACCTAATTACAAACCAGTATTTTTTAAACCTTCAGTTTCTATTCTTGCTTTAAAAGAAAGAATAGAAACTGAACTTAATAGGTTAGTTGCAGAAGACATCATTGAGCCGGTGACATACAGTGATTGGGCTACACCAATTGTTCCTGTTATCAAACAGAATGGGAACCTACGAATCTGTGGTGATTATAAGGTGACTATCAACCTGGGACTAAAAGTTGAGCAGTATCCTTTACCCCGTATCGAGGACATTTTTGCTGAACTGTCAGGAGGGGAGTTCTTTACTGAAATCGACTTATCTGAGGCATACCTTCAAATGTTAGTTGATGAACGGGACCGACATCTATTGACGATCAATACTCACAAGGGTTTTTTCCGTTACAAGAGAATGAATTATGTTATAGCCTTAGCTCCGGCAGTGTGGCAGAGAGCCATTGAACAAGTTTTATCAGGCATCGCGGGGGTACACGTATTTTTAGACGATATTACCGTAACGGGGAGAAATGATCAAGAGCATTTTGGAAGGTTAGAATTAGTATTACAGAGACTAGAAGAATATGGTCTCATAGTAAATAAGCGGAAAAATGAATTTTTTAAGAAAGCTGTGAATTATTGCGGTCATAAAATTGATAAATTCGGCCTCCACAAAACACAAGAAAAAATCGATGCAATTACGAAGACACCAGTTCCAAAAACTGTATCTGATTTGAAGAGTTTTTTGGGTTTAGTCAATTACTACGGGAAATTTATTCCCAACTTATCTACTCGTGTCGCTCCTTACTAGGTACTAAATTTTTGTGGACTGCAGATTGTGAAAAAGCTTTCAAGGTATTGAAACAAGAAATTGCTTCAGACCGAATTTTATGCCATTATGATCCTAAGTTACCTCTTGTATTACAAACTGATGCATCACTAGTTGGAATAGGAGCAGTTTTAAGTCACTTTATGCCAGATGGTTCAGAAAAACCAGCAATGTTTGCATCAAGGTCATTGACTAAAACGGAACGTAATTATTCGCAGATAGACAAGGAAGCATTGAGTATCGTATGGGGAGTAAAGAGATTTTATCAATATTTATTTGGTCGACATTTTGATCTCGTAACTGATCATAAACTCCTAGTATCAATTTTCGCACCTAATCGTAGTTTACCATGTCTATCAGCAACACGAATGGTTCATTATGCACTTTTTCTCCAAGCATTCAGTTATACAATCAAGTATCGAAACACTAAGAATCATGACAATGCCGATGCACTTTCACGGTTACCACTAGCAGTTGGCAAGGACTGTGAGTACTTGACTGAAGCAGACGTGACAAATATTTCGCAAGTTGAATTAATGCCTGTTACAGCAACTGACATAGCTAGAGCTACTAAAACTGATAGGAAATTGTTCGAACTGTATGAAAGTTTAAATTCTGGAACTGAATTACCTGTGCCTTGGAAAGGTAGAGAATCTGAATTTTCTTTGCAAAATGGTTGCATAATGTATGGTCATAAGTATGCATTCCTGAAAAGTACCAGAATCAAGTTTTGGAAGAACTTCATGTTGGACATCCTGGAATTGTCAAAATGAAGGCCATAGCTAGAAGCTACTACTATTGGCAAGGTATTGATGCCAGTATAGCCAATTTTGTTCAGAACTGTTCAGCTTGTATCGCAACGAGGAATGAACCAGCAAGGATAAATCGACATCCGTGGGAATGGCCAAATGGACCTTGGCAAAGGATACACGTTGACTACGCTGGTCCTTTTATGGGGAAAATGTTTTTTGTAGTCTCTGACGCATATTCGAAGTGGATAGGTCATTCCGATGAAAAATATTACAGCTAGTTTTACAATTAATCATCTTCGTATTCTTTTTGCTCATTATGGAATTCCCTTAACTTTGGTTAGTGATAACGGCGCAAGTTTTAATAGTTACGAATTTCGACATTTTTTGAAACTGAATAATATTAAACATATAACTTCAGCACCGTACCATCCTGCTACGAACGGACAGGCAGAAAGAATAGTGCAGTTATTCAAAGCTTCGTTGAAATCGAGTAGAGGTGATTCTGGAGATCTAAATGTGAAATTACAAAGATTTTTATTACAGTATAGAATAACTCCACATTCTCTCACGGGAGAAACTCCGAGTGCCTTGTTTTTGAAGAGATGTATTCGCACTAGGCTTGATCTTTTTAAACCAAATTTGAGATACAAAGTTGTCCAGAAACAGAGTTCGGGACTTGACACAGAATCTATCTTGCGTGAGTTTCAGGAAGGGGAGAAAGTAGCCTCAAGAAATTATTCCGGACCTAACAAATGGAAAATTGGAACAATTATAACCCAGATGGAACTTTGAGTTATAGCATACAAGTTGGAAATGAAATTTGGAAGAGACACGTAGATCAAATAAGGAAATGTGGGAAGTCGATTGAATTATCCCAAGCTGCTACTGAAATTCCAATTTACGATAAAGAATTGTATTTTCCAGATGAGCCAGTATCCGATGATGTTGCTGAATCGGAACCGCCTGCACCTGTACCTGAAGTTGTCCCTGAACCTAAAGATGTACCTGTACCTGCCACTCCAAGTGATGATATACCACCTAAGCCGGTACCAGACGCTTCTGGAAAGCCGAAAACTGATGTGCCACTCCGACGCTCAAACCGAATCAGGAGACCTCCAAAGAGACTCGACCTGTGACTCTATATTTTGTCGGGGAGGAACTGTTATGTATCTGGCAACAGCCAGATGGGAGAACCTTCCAAGCTGTGTGACGCGCGCGTGTACGGTGTAGTTGTTGTTATGCTCGTTCGTGCCTGTGTATCTTAATGCTAATAAATGTTCTTTGCGTGTATGTAAAACGAATCGTATCGTCTCTCGGTCTACCTGGCTTACATGACAGGGACGAAACAAAATCGATTATCTTTACTTTTTTTAGAGTAGCGATATGCATCATTATTAATTTCTTGTTGAGAAGATATTAGTCAGTTTTCAGGCGGCAACCCCCCACCCCTCTCTATTTTTTAGAAACGCAATACTCAATAAAAAAAATAATAAAAAATTTGATATTTGGCTCAGTAATTATGTTTCAGGTGTACCGTTTTTTAAATCGATTCGAAATTGTCTCATTTTAAATCATTACATTATAAATTTTATATTCATTACATATAATATTTTAAAGACATTTTTATCTGCTTTAAGTTTAGAATGTAACATTTGAAAACCTTCCATTCCCACAAAATAATTTCCGAATATCTTATGATCTTATGTCTTATCATAAAAGAATTTCAAAGCCATTGTTTTGTTTTTAATCTCTCAAAATTTTTATTAATTAATATACAAAACCTAATGGGACTTTTTTTCCTTGCGTTGTTATGTAAAAGATATTTAATTCTTTTTTTCTTCATTTCAGATTCATTTTGAATTTCTTTATGAATATTACGAAGTAATAGAAATAATTCTTATGCTTAAAAGTTCATATCTCTGCTTAAACTTATAAACGAAATCAAACATGATAAAACGCGTAAATTTTATTGCAACAGTAGAGCTTTTACATAAATTATTGGTGTGAGGCGATTTCATGTTTTTAACAGATGTTCTCTGTGACATTGCAAGTCTTTTGAATGTGATTAATTAGCAATCATTGACATGCCGTTTCGTCAACTAATTCAATCGGAACTCAGAAGGATTGAACCGTCACGATTGAACTCGTTGGAAAACATTCAGCCAATCAGATAAAACATTTGCCAGTAATAAATAAATAACTCGATATTTATGCTTTTTATGATAGCGATCAGGAATGAATTTATTTTGTGCTAAGATATAAAAAAGTTTTTTGGCTTTTTTTAGTAAAAAAAAAAAATCTTTTTTTTTATTGATTTTTTTATTAATAAATTATTGACGCTGACTAAATCGGATATTAGAGGAGTAACAATAGTTAAAATGATATTTTTTCTGTTGTTAAATTATATTAAATTATTGACTGATTTATTATTTTTGTTTTAATAGCTTTCAATTTTTAATAATCTGCATAAGAACAATAAATATAGATAATATTAAAGTATTTAACTCGTCGGATTTTTTAAAAGTTTTCTTAATACTATACAAGAACCAAATCTGGGAAATACTTAATTATTTAACTTATATTTTAAATTAGGGTAATTTTATTTGGTATGCGAAGAATATAAGAGTATCTTATAGGTTCAGCTGGATTTTTACACCACCCACCCCAACTATTTGTGGGAGGTCTGTTCCAAGAATGGGAATTAATGTATAAGGGACTTTCCCTATGCCCGATTGAATTCTTGTTTGAGAGCTTCCATTGGACAGATGGTATCGATTGTTACTTTCTATCATGATCCAAGACCTGCAATCGAAATATCACCAGCAAGATCGTATCGAGGATTTGAATCACACCCCTCTTTGTGATGACGAATATTTTACGAGCGGTTATTACGTAACCAATATCATAAAGTCACAAATACCATTGATCAATACTTTTCAAAGAGGGGTGTGATTCAAATCCTTGATTCGATTTTACTGATGATATTTCGATTACAGGTTTTGGATCATGATAGAAAGAAACAATCGTTACGATCTGTCCAATGGAAGCTCTCGAACAAAGCAGAAAAGGAGAAATCTGTGAATGGGTCGAAAAGTGAACGGACCGGTTATTCTTGGAATTATCGTATCATTGAATTGCATATCACTGAAATTTATCGGAGCGGTGACTTCATTGAAAAGCGTGAAGTCGCAGTTCCACTTCATGAGAGTGACCTTGGCTTTCCGTTATTCGCATTTGACGATGCACTATTACATGCAAATCATTTTAAATTGCTTGTAACTTGACTGACTGCATATATTCTGTTTATTGCTGGCGCCATCTATTAGTAGAATATAGAACTAAAGTAAACACTTTAAAGAAATGACATATATATTCAAATTTTTCAGAAAATGGTTTACTCCAATAAAGAAATTAAATAAACAGTTTTGAAAAAAAAATCAAATTTAAGAAGTAAGCTGAAATGGATAAATTAATTCATTCACACATTACTTAAATTAGTAAATTAATTATTAATTAAAGTTAATAAATTTTATATTTAATACTAAGTAATAATTTTTAATTAATAATATGATTGAAATTACAGATATATGAAACAAATATTTAAAAATAACAATAGCAAAATTATTTGTTATTCAAAAAAATCGTAAATTATGCATCTCTAACCCCTCTTTGAAAAGTATTGCTTTTTGATATTCGTTACGTAATTACCGTTCTTAAAGTATTCGTCATCCCAAGGATTGCCTGTACTAGACTGAACTGCCAACGTGGCGGTTAGCGGATGCGTTTGGATTTCAACATTGTTTATTTCCAGAGTGGTGAGTTTTAAATATATTTTTGTGTTGTATTTTGTATTGTTACGAAATTTCCGAGGTTCGTTTGGATAGTGGAAGTTATATGGTGTGGAGGACGCTCAATCAGCAGGTGGCAGTAGAAAAAAAAAACAATGACGTTTATTTACACGAAGACAGGACCGGACAGCACAAAGACGACAAAGTATACAACAAGACTCTACTGCAGAATAGCGCACAGCTTAGTTCAGCACTAGCTTGACTCCGTCGCTGCTCTGCTAATCTCTGGAAGACTCGTTCTTTACCGTCGATTCCGACTACTCTACTGTGGCAGCTGCAGACTGCCTCCTTTTATAGGTCTCAGGAGGCTGGGCTAGAAGCCTCTCAACCAATCAGGAACGTTCAAGGAATATCTCGGTTCCCAATGCACAGATCGAGAAAATTCTCGATGTTTCGAGTATAATCTATTTTGGCTCCAAAGTCGCCAAATGGTCGCCAAGTTTGTCGCCAAGCTCTGGGACCTCCGACGCGACACCCAGACTCCATCCAATACATATGACTGTAAAACGGTCTTTCTGATGATGGAACCAACTATGCTGGGAAGCAGCATCACAGATTCGTAACATTGTCCCCCTCCTAAGGACTGCACGTCCCGGGCAGTCCCACTTCAATCCAACAGCTGGCGTGGGCTTCCGAATGATGTGATGATGTTGATGCGTTTGGCGACTTCCGCACTTTCGAAGATGACATCATTCACTAATTTGGCGGCGACTAAAGATCCATTCGAATCTTTTCAATGCTTTTGACACTGACCTCTTCGTCGTTTCGGATGGTACACCCAGACGATTTCTCTTCTTAAAATGCAATGTATCCCATGGAGCGAAACGCTGGATCGTAGTAGAGGCCTCCGGAATGAATTTTTGCCAGGCTGGTCGGTTGGTCACTTTAAACTTCTTCCAAAGAACCAATCGTATAACAGGATGATCCAACGGTGCCTTCTGAAGTCCACTCGAAAGCCAGGTATTCGCTTTCATCGCCAAAGCTTCCGCGGGAATATCTCCGCCTATTCCCGGCTCATTCTCGACACTTGAGAATTGTCCGCAGCTCTCCACACTGGATCTTCTGAAGAGGACATCTGCCTTTAAGGAAAGGACTCTTCTGCAACGACACAACTTGACCGGATACACAGCAGATTCATCGGCTCCTATTTGCACCACACTCCTCGAAAAATCCACAGCAAATCGGAATTCTTGGAGGAAATTGAGAACGTGACTACAGGGATCAACGATTCCAGTCACGTAGTCTTCTTCCGTGTCACTATGCCAGGAGATACCAAGAGGCTTGCAGAGAGGTAGTTCCTTTAATCTTTCGGACGAATCCAATTCAAACAGGGTCGCATCAACTCTTATATCCATAGGCATCGAACAAGGTTCGCCAACAACAGACCCGTCCGAAGAAAGTCCATCTTCTCCATCATCAAGCGCCTGCACTTTCGATTCCACTTCAGGGGACTCATTCGGAGAAGACTGTTTCAGCTCTGCAATTATTTGACAGTTTCCCTGTTCGTGCATCTCCTTATTGAACTTTGGTTCATCCTCTGGATGACTAAACTCCTTTTCGGAGACACCGGTCTCCATTCGATCTTCAGTCTTTTCTTTTTCCACTTGGCTCTATCGTTGCTTCCTCCAATTTCTTCTGTAATATCTTGGACGTCTTCTGTTTTATTACATTTATCTTTTAAAATTTCCTTCCGCGACGAAATTTTTTTCTTTAATTCACTTTTCATTTCCCCATATCCGGCTTTCATTTTTTGTAAAAGTTTCTCTTGTCCGGCTTTCATTTCTTTCGTAAAGGCTTTCATTGATTTCTTCATCTCCTAATGTCCAGCTTCCATAGATTTCTTCATCACCTCTTGTCCAGCTTCCATAGATTTCTTCATCTCAGTAGAAAAAAAACAACGACGTTTATTTACACGAAGACAGGACAGGACAGCACAAAGACGACAACTATATACAGCACAATTATCTTCAGCCGTGACGTGCACACAGCATCATACAACAAGACTCTACTGAAGACAGTAGCGCATAGCTTAGTTCAGCACTAGCTTGACTCCGTCGCTGCTCTGCTAATCTCTGGAAGACTTGTTCTTTACCGTCGATTCCGACTACTCTACTGTGGCAGCTGCAGACTGCCTCCTTTTATAGGTCTCAGGAGGCTCGGCTAGAAGCCTCTCAACCAATCAAGAACGTTCGAGGCGTATCTCGGTTCCCAATGCACGGATCGAGAAAATTCTCGATGTTTCGGGTATAATCTATTTTGGCGCCAAAGTCGCCAAGTTTGTCGCCAGGCTCTGGGACCTCCGACGCGACACCCGGACTCCGTCCAATACAGATGAGTGTAAAACGGTCTTTCTGATGGTGGAACCAACTATGCTGGGAAGCAGCATCACAGATTCGTAACAGTATTAATGTTTGTCTATTTGATTATGTAATGTGTTTAGTATAGATTGGAATTTTCTGTCTAATATTGTCTTTTAGATATTTGTATTTGGGTTGGTTTACTGAATTTGAATATTCTATTTTTAAATATTGTTTTTAAGGTCTTTTAAATTTTTGAAAAATTGGCTATGGTGATTGAGACCGGGGAGATTTAGGAAATATTTATCTCTTATATGACCCAGTTTCTTCCTGTGTTTAACTGTATTAGTAATACCTCCCCCCCCCCCAAGGAATGGTGGAAACAAAGACGAGGACACAAAGGTGTCTTCTCCAACCAAATCTAAAGCCCTCAATTCCAAGGAGTACTACGATGCAATTACCAATTTGATTAATAATATAGACCCGGATGATTTCATCGATGAGATAATTCACAATAAATTGGCTGAACTGGTTATTTTAATCGATCATCTAATTTAATATAAAAAATAATTTGTTAAAGATTTGCGAAATGAATTGACGGATGATTACTTGGAATTTTTCATTTGTATAATTAAGGGTCTTTGTACGAAAATTGTGGATTTGAGAGCAGATGTATAGGAATTAAAAAAGGATCCTGATAGACTTGGGAATAAAAATTGGCTATTAAAGAAAGAAATAAGGGAACTTATAAAAGAGGGGGGGGGGAACGGAACTTATAAAGACCTAGAAAACCAATTGAAATTGGTCATCAAAGAAGAAGTTGGGATGGTAATTAAAACTGAAATCGAGGAATTGGGGGAGATGATTTTAGGAAAGATGGATAATGGTCTTGAATCCATGCAACAAAATTTCATGGGAGAATTAGTGAGTTAAATAAATGAGTAGGGAATGATTTAAAAAGATTAGAGAAAGAAATGGGCCAAAAGCTAGTTAGCAACGGAGAAAGACTGCTAGAGACTATGGGAATTGAAATTAGCGAGATAAAGAGTTATGCCCAAACGGTGAAGGACCCCCCCCCCCCCCAGGGAAATCAGGATGACCCCTAGAGAAATCGAGGGAGTCCTTCTGATTAAACCAAAAAATCCCCCAAAAAAGACTAATTATACGGAGAACCGGCAAAAAATAGTGTCCTTCCACATGGAAAAACACCTTGAAATTCGTGTCAGAAATATTTCAAAAATTTATGGAGGAGGGGTTAAGATAATCTCGGTAAAAGAGGAAGAATCTAAAGTAATTTTGGAGGTATTGAGGGGAAGTGGAGACATGGATGAAGAATTTAATCTGTATATACCGAGAAAAAGGAAACCCCAAATTATAATTTATAACATCAATAAGGAATAGATAAGGAGGAATAATTGGGGGGGGGGGAGGGGAATGTTGACTAAAAATATTGCTTTAGCCGATTCTAATAACGATCCAGTTATTGACATAGATTTTCCCATCCCTGCCAGAGACCCTAAAATGTGTCACTGGGTGATATCCATAAAACCGAATAAATATAAAAAAGTTATGGATAGGGGATGAGTGTACTTCCAATTCTCTAGACATAGAATCGTGAGTGTCAAACAATGCCGTTACTGTATGAACTACGGACATACAGCCAAAGTTTGCATTGATAAAGTCAGACCCTTGTTTGACAGATGTGGGGAGGTGAAGATGGATAATCACAATTGCAAAAGACTAAAGTGCATAAATTGCATTAGATCAAATAGTGTCCTTAAAACCAAATATGGCACTAGACACAGCTGCCTGGACAGGAAATGTGAGAATTATAAGAGACAACGTGAAATAATTATCAAACGAACTGACTATGGATTCTGAAAGGCTCAAGGGAATCCAAATTAAGGTTAACCATTGTGAGGCAGCATACACAGATGCTTTTCTGGTCGCTAGGGACCTGGATTTCGATTTTATTACTATACAGGACCCCTATTTGATTAGAGGGGAACCCCCCAAACTGAATTTTGGTTGTAGAACCTATTCCTCCTGTAACAACAAGGCCATGATCTACATTTTAAATAAAAATTTTAACGCATTTTTTAAATACAACACTGACCACATTGTTGTGGTCGAAGTTCATTTTAACAATTTTATCCTAAATATATTTAGTTGTTACTTCCCCCCGCATGATGATATTAATACATTTCTTGATGAATTGAGTGAATATAATTTTTTAAATAGTTTTAATCTCATGACGAGGGATTTTAACTGTAAATCACGACTTTTGGGCTATGAATCGGATAATTATAGAGGAGATAGGTTTACCGAATTCATAGCCACCAATAATTTTAACATCCGTAATTTAAAAGATCATGACCCAACTTTTATCTCTACTACCCATGTAGGGTTCCCTGACTTAACGCCAATAAACCAATAAACTCTTCTATAGCAAGATTCATGAAACAATGGGGGTCCTTGATGTAGAGTCCCATAGTGACCATAAATATATATTTTTTCACTTACAACTAGAAGAAACTCAAAATTTGGAAGGAGACTTTTACTTCAAAAGCAAATATGGTCAAGGCAAATTTGTATATAATTTTAAGAAAAATTTTTAGGTTTTTTTCAGATCGACTGACGATAATTTGTAGCCCCAATGATTTATATAATTATGTTAACGATTTTATTAATTATGTGCAGAAATGTGCCTTTAAAACTCTAAGAAAGGGACCTAAGAGTTTGGTTTAAAAAAATTTTTTTATAACAACGAACTTAGAGAGATGAGATCCAAAGTGAACAAACTATTTAAAATATATGTTGCTACCAAAAAATTAGTAGATTCCCCTGAGTTAGTTCTAAGCTCGGGGAATGAATACAGGAAAACAAGAGCCAACTACAAAAAATTACTATTGACCACGAAAAGAAAGGCATGGGAGAATTTTTGTAAAAAATATAATGATAACTATAGATTTCTTTTTAAACTAATTTTTCAAAAATTTAAAAATAATAAAGATATACAGGTCAATAACCAGGGAAATCCGAACCTAAACTATGAAGATAAAGTTAACATAATTATGGATTATTTTTTCCGGACCCCTCTAATGAAGAAGAATTTAATTAGGAAATAAATATAGAATTGGCTCCGATCATAGAAGAGATTGAAATAGATTTGGTGTTTGAGAGACTACAAAGTGGGAAGGCCCCGGGCTTGGACCGTATAGACTATTGAATATGGAGGGCAATCTTTGATGCAGATAAGAAATTTTTATGTACACTTGTTGCTATTGGCGATATGTGAGGATCGAACTCGCAACCTTATGGTTCGTAGCCGAGTAACATGACCACAAGACAGAAGAAATTTCTCATGTCTCGTAGCTGTTATCTGGCTTATAAAGCGTCACCACATTACTCCCCCTCCAGTGCGTCGGAGGTGAGACGAACGATATTTTGTCCTGTTTTTGCTGTTATTAGTGGTGATATATTGTCTGTTGCGCCTTATCCAACCTTATCTTTAACAAATGTTTTAACTTTAATTATTTTCCCAAGTGTTTGAGGAACGGGATGGTCCACTTTCTGTTGAAAGAGAGCAGGGACCCTTCATTATGTAGTTCTTATCGACCAGTCTGTCTACTACCAACACTAGGCAAGATACTAGAGAGACTTTTTATTAATAAACTAAATAGATGGCAAAATGGAAAAAACAATACTACATGAAAACCAATTTGGCTTCAGAGACAGAAGGAGCTGTCAGACGGCCACTGATAAAATAATTGGCAGAGTTCGATCAAAGATCCCAACATAACATTCAGCCTTGGTCTCTCTAGATATCAAATCTGCATTCGACAACATGGACTGGTCGGTTCTTTTTAGAATTTTAAATGACAATGGCATTCCTAATTTTTATAAAAACTTTTTATATTTTTAATTGAATAGACGAACAGTAATTTTTAAAAGTGAAGTTATGAAAATAGAGAGAAATTGTGTTAAGGGCTGTCCTCTGGGATCGGTGATCTCTCCGGTACTCTGAAACATTTATATCAATAGGGTCCTATATTTAAACTCCGGAAACTATATATACAAGCTTTTTCAGACGACCTGGCCCTGGTCACATGTAATAATACCAGAAGTCAATTGGAGTGTTCAACGAATATAGAACTTAATAAAATGCACTTGGCTCTCTAAGAATTAAAATTACAACTCTCTGTTGACAAATCTCAGGCAGTTGTTTTTCGGAGTGTATCTTCGAGAAAACATACCAAGAAAAATACCACAGTTTTTAATAGGAACCCTATCTTTAAAATTAATAACATCTCAGCAAAGATTGGCGATAACCTTAAAATTTTGGGAATTCATATTGACAATAAATTAAATAGACCACCCACATTTTATCGCTTTTAAATAAATGCCTTCTTTTAAATACCAATTTTAATAAAGTTATCAAAATGAATTGGAGCCTAGACAAAAATATCACAAAAACTTAATACCTAACGGTTATTGAAAAAACCTTCCTCGATGGTTCAGAAATCTGGGGAGGGTCGCTAACTAAAATGCAAATAACCAGGCTCCATAGAACCCAACGAATGTTTTTAACAAAAATGACTAAAGCTTACAGGACCCCGTCCACGAAAGTACTTAACGTTCTCACAGGTCTCCCTCCTCTGCATATAACTGCTTTAGCTCATTACATTAAATTCTAGATCTGGAGCGGACGCTCTAATAACTATTTTGATATAATTGGAACAAATAATATTGATAAATTTATCCTTATAAACGAATTGCCGATGGAAAATAGAATTATAAAACTAGAAGAAAAACTTGAAGATAGTGATTATGATGTACGCATGGGCGGATCCAAATTGGATGGAGAAGTCTAATTCGCTGTGTGTATCTCCAAAGATAACGAAATTTAGACTTTTGCTTAACAATAAAATAATTATAATTCCTGGTTCCAGGTTGAACTTGCGGCTATCGATTTTGCAGCTGCCTGGGCATTAGAAAAAAGATGTAAAATAAATATTTATACAGACAGCCAATCATCAGTAGAAGTAATAAAAAGCTCCTGTCCCAGATCAGCATATGTCAATGGTGTTAAAAAGAGAATATACGAAACTAGGAAACTGGTTGGTCTGTGCTGGATAAAGGCCCATATAGGTATCAGTGGGAATGAAAGAGCCGACAAGTTAGCCAAACAAGCAACAACTACAGAAATGGAAACATTTATCCCTGCCCCTTATTCAAATATCAAATTAAGAATTAATAAATATATTCAAGACAAATGGAGGGAGTACTGGTACGACTACAATTCAACATCAGGAGAACGAGTGAGGGAATTTCTAGATTGGACGGGTCCAGGATTTTTAATACATAACAAATTTTTAATATTTTTTATTAGTAGCCATGGTCCATTTCCATCATATCTTTTTCGGTTTAAATTTCTTAATTCTCCTAACTGCATCTGTGGTAAACTGGAAGATGCAGATCATTTTGTCTTCGACTGTAAATTTACCGATGGGTTCCATCTTACTAAACCAGCTTTGGTTCAAGGGACTCATCGGAAACAATTTGACTGCCGACAGAATTAGAGAATCATATAAAATTAGTGCCGGGATTTGCGACACCCTAACCAGAACTGGAGACTAAATACCAGAGATGTTTTTGGCAAATTTTTAAATTTTATCTGATTTTAATTCAACGAAAAAAAAGCTTTTTTTAAGTAATTGTAATAGAGTGGGAGAAGTATGTATGATCGGGAAACAGCTTGCTGCATGGTGTCTTCGGGGTTCCCAATTTTCTCCGTCCTGCTTCTGGCAGAATTTCTGCCGGGCGGGGGTGTCTGAGGGATGGACCTCGGGTCCGCGTGGCGGTGTCCTCATAGGGGATAAGAGGTATTAGGCCTTGTTGGAGATAAATGGGTTTCCTCAGTATTGGAAAGGATGTTTTAATATTTTATATTATTATTTTTAACTATTGCGATTTTTAGCGATTTTAGATTTTTATCACATTGACTATTAGTAATTTCCTAAATATGTTGTTTAATGGGTATTTTAACTAGTGATTTATAAAATATTTTAAACATATTTTAACTAAAACATTGCATCAATGCCCTCCACTCAAAATAAAAAGAATAAAAAATTTTATTTGTCTCTTGTCGGCAGCTGTGTTATAAGATCTTAAATTAGAACAGACTTAACACCTCTCTACAGGGGTCGTCCTGGAAAGTTGGGAGACGATAGAATTCGGTCTGACACTCTGGATTAGAGAAACTGGCATAAAGATGGCTACAGGGCCGGATATTATCGATTATATTTTATTATAAAGATTTTAATAATAACAAGTTTTAATCGATTTAATATTTAACATTACATCCTTTCCTTGTCATGGTGTGAGATATTTGAGAATATTTCTTAATTGATTTCTGATTACTTAAGGAATTTTTATTTAAAATTATTTGATTAATTTATCTTTAATTTATTTACTTTTCCTTTTCATAATGATTTTTAGCTGAGGACCTTTTATATGCCTGGTTAATAGGTAAATTTAAACATGTGTAAATTTAGGTTTTCTTATGCCCCCTAACTGGCACCTAGGTCGAATATATGTATACATTTGATTAAAGGAATCGCTACAAAATAAGTATTGTAGAGCGACCTGAGATTTTCTTTATATGAGTTGCTCTTAGGGGGGGGGGTGAAGGGTTTTTTTTTTTTTTTTTTCCATTAGGGTTTGAAGTTTATGTAATAGAACGAATGCGGGAGTTGAGTGATTAATTTTAATATGAGTGGAAAATTCACTCTCTATAATCCTCAGACTGGGCCGGTACCCTCGGGGAAGTGTTGGGATGTATTTTAAACTGTATATAACTGTATAATTTCATTAAAAGAGTATATATGTTATTTTAATTATTGCTTTGTATTCTGTGTCTGTGTGCGTATACTGTGCTTGATATTTTAGGATTTTTTTGTGTGCTTTTGTTAATTTTATCTTATTGGCGTTGTGAGGGACTGTGCGGATGAAAGCGGGAGGATGGGATAGCAATAATATCTTATTAAACCATCGATCATTTCTCATTTATAAAACAATATGGACTTAGAGATGATAAAATTAGAACACGGGATAGTAAAAAAAAGAAAGAAATTTATCCAGCGCAACTACCACTATTGCTGCTGGGATTAGTAATTGCTGTTGATTAGTAATAACTAGTGAATTAATAAATTAAAAGATAGTAAAACATACAAACTGTTTTTGTGGTCCCCCTCCACTTCTTTAAGATGATTCCCGTTCTTATACCTGAAAAAGAAAGAAAAAGCGATAAAACTAATTCTAACAAAATAGTAGAAAAGGGGAGTGATGATAAAATGATATATGATGGAGATAAAGGTTAAGGGATATTAGCTTAAAATTAAAAATACTACCTGAATACAAACCTAAATTAGTATTCTTCTTGAAACTTTACAATAGCCTCCAACTACCTAATAGCTAAGGATTTAATAGAGCAATAAAACACAAATAATCTATAAACAATTGAATATATATAATATCAAATATAAATAATATCAAATAAAAATATCAAATATAAATAATATCAAATATAAATAAATATATAAATATAAATAAATATACAAATATTTAACTGTTAGTCTCCAATAGTCGCGAACCGGCGATCGTTGCCCATCTCCTCCGGCTCGCCAAGCTGTCCGTACTGTCTCAGTTTCATAGTGTTTATTTTGCAGGAGCAGTGGTATCAACCACTCATGTGTACAAAATGAACTCACCACTTTGTGTGTTGTGAAAATGTTATTATAATATATGCTCTATTTATATCTCCTCACCATTGCGGGTTGAGTGCTGTATTTAATAAATACTCCCCACTGAAGTGAGTTGAGTGAGTGTGCACACAATAATGTAATCAAAAACTGCCACTGTTCCGGCAATGTTTGTAAAAGTAAAAGTTTTAAATAAATCCGCACGGGAGATGCGGTGATTGGGCCCGGGTCACCTCTGGTGCCCGGTGTCGTTTACGTGGACGTTGGAGGATTCCGTGTGCTGCACTCCTGGGGGACTGACCCGGCGGGCCTCCTGGGTGCTCCTTTTCTCCCTAAACCCTTTCTGGGTGAGATGGATAGGTCTGGGTCTTCACTTCAAGGGTGGCGAACCCCCCTTCACCAACCACCATACCGGAAGCTTCTCATCCACAATTATGAGGTGCCCCTTCGAGGGAATCATAATATTGGTTCTGACATTAAAGGCTCGTTGAAACAGCCCGTGATGAAATATGCAGAGAAATTGTGAAGAGTAATCATGCAAATCACAATTTTTAAAAAACCTTTTGAGCTTTGAGTATGAAGTAGAAGAAAGGAATAATTATTTATATATATATATATATATATATATATATATATATATATATATATAAAGCATACAGGCTTGTACATTTAGTATAAAAATAATTTTTTTTCAGGTAAAGAAAACTTTTTCAAATTAAATTCAGCGAATTGTGTTTCGCAAACATATTTTGAGTGATTTTGTCATCAATGTTATCATTAATTCTTATATTTTTATCAAGCGCTATCATGAAATTTTCCCGGATATATGGCTGATAATATCCCCCAAAAACGTCGAGCAAAAGTCGACGTTATTATGAAATTTGTAGTATTTTTAATAGTTTTGTTTCTAATATAATTTGAAATTTCAATTTATGTTTTTGATATATTAATAGATTAAGCACTTTTAGATATATGCCATATTTGAATTTTAAATTAGTTATACTAAATGTATCATTTAATGATATTGAGATCTATCTGTTTTTAATCTTAAAAAAAATCCGGAGTAACGTTTACACTTTATATATAACTTAAGGTCATTTTTTTTAACAAAAAGAACTGATATAAATGAATTGTATGCATTTATCTAATGTTTTGTAAGTACGAAATCAATGACATGTTTATTTATTTCACCTCTTTATAATGTACGAAAATTCTCTCACGGACGATTCTGCGAATACTTCATTTAAGACTTTTTGGAATAATATTTTTATTCAAAATTTCAGATTTTCACAAAATTTCAATAATTTTCCGAAATGATTTCATACAATTTCTATACATAAACTTTTCAATGATTTGTCCTCATCATGCCTTTTTGATGAAAGAATCATCCGCATTTAAAGCCGATTATGCAATATCCCAATTAATATTAAGAGATTATATGTATGCTTATATATGTGGCCGTATTCTAGGGTAGATCGCTTGACATATAATTACCAAATGTGAGACCTTGAAGTATCTTTTTACTTAAATTTAAATCGAATTTTAATAAATAATTTAAAAGCAATCGACATTTTGTAATTGTTCGATGATAATTTCTGAAAACATTTTCGCACCAAAATTATTTACATGATTTTTTAAAATTTCAAAAATTTTCTTTTCATTTATAATATACTACTAGCTATTACCCGCGACATCGTTCGCGTGGAAGTTTAGTTTAGTTTAGTTATATTAACGTCCCGTTGTAAAGCAACACTAGGACTATTTTGGGACGGACCTCGTAATTTTGAACCGCGGTCAGATGACGAGGACGACACCTGAGCTGGCACCCCCCTTTCCACGCCACACTACACCACCCTCGTTCGCGTGTAAATTTTGATGTGTATGTATGAAAACTGACGGTCTGATCAGCAGTCAGCAGTGCCTGTCTAAAATCCCCTGCGAGCAAAACGACAACGCCGCCCATCACCGCCTGGTTGCCGCGGATATCCTGCAGGCTGCGGTTTAACGCCTCTAATGCATGCTTGTGTGCCATTGTGCACTCGTCCCATACTATTAACTTGCACTGCTGCAAAAGGACTCCACGTCCGCTGTTTTTGGTGACGTTGCATGTTGGGGTATCTTCGCTTGCAAGATTAAGTGGCAATTTGAAAACGGAATGTGCAGTCCGGCCACTGTTAAGCTACAGCCAGAGCTATATTACGGTCCTTGTGGTGTTGGCTAGCAGGAGATTCAGCACAAACATTTTACCCGTATCCCCTGGTGCTTCAAGAAAGAATAAACCCTCTTCTCCACTATTTACTCGGTTCAGAATCGTTTCGTAGACTTGATGCTGCTTGGGAAGTAATCGTGATATCATTTCATTTACATGCGCTTCTAAAAGCGCGGTGAAGTAGTTTAGCTCCTTCTCAACTTCGCCTGATAATTCCTTTCTTCGCTGCGGTGGGGGTAGGCCGAAATCAGCGAGACATTTTCCAGATATGGAAATCATTTTATCCTCAATCAATACCAAAGCTCCGTTAAGGATTACATCATTGTGAGTGCCATCCAGCCTATGCACGATATCTTCTGATAAAGCGTCCTTGTATCTATCCTACAGCTGGAGTAGGTTTGATAATCCGCAAGTGCTCACTAAAATTGCAAACAGGTCTTCTAGCTACTTTCATAGCCTGAGCTTTATTACTCCTCTTCGAAAGATTAGATTTGCGTTTTCTGGGCATTTCAAAAAACTATCAAATAATAACAACAACAAAAAACTAACCTAAAAAACGATGCACTTAAAACTATACGCATATACGAAAAATATATAACTAACATAAATATAATTTAATTACAGAAACACTCAACTAACCTAAAAACAATTTATCTACATAGTATATCTGAAATAAAACAAAACAGCAAATCAACTCCGTGTTTCTTTAGATTTAAGTCAAGTCTATTTTATTTATCTATCTGGATTGAGATAGCTACAACAGTATAATACACATAATTTTTTAGCTTTTAATTAAAATGAAAACACAGTTGTTAACAATCAGAACACACTCCACATGCGTGAATTTGCAACGCCAGTAGGGGTAACGCAAATGTGTGAATTTTCTAGGCCAGCTAGGGTAACGCAATACAGATTAGAAATTTTTAATTTCCTTTATTCTGTTTTATTTTAATTTAAAAGTACTTCAGAATGAATCCGAAAAATTGATTAATTAACAATTTTTGTTTTAATGTTAAATGCATAAAACACTAAAAAATGAACAGAATCATTTGAAATATTCGATCGAAAACATGTTAAGCCTAGCCTCTTTAGCGTGGGAAAGAAAAAACAACTGAAGCCCTACTCATTTGGCAATGGGAAAATAAAGACTTTTGTCGGGAAAGTTAGTTTTTAATTAATAAAAAATTAACCACTCAATTAACCGGAATAAATAGCAGCCTGTGTTCTATTCCAGACTATAATCTATTCATGTGCTAAATTTCATCCAATTCCGTTCAGCCGTTCTGGCGTGATTGACTAACAAACATCCATCCATCCATCCAAACTTTCATATTTATAATAGTAGTATAGATTACATCATATCAATTGAGTAACCAATCTAAAGTAAGAAATATTTTGAAAAAGAAACGAAATAGTTTCAGAATCGCAACTAAAAATTATTTCTTATTCAAATTAAAAGCAAAAAAGGAACAGGAAAAACTTCATAGTATTTAGAGAGCGCAAATGCAGCTACTTCTAAAACACAGATGAATTGATATAAAAGTATTAAAATCAGGTTTATAGGAAAATCAAATAAACCAAATAAAAGGCAAATAAAAAAACAATCCCGCCTGAAGACTTTTTCAAGGGTCACCCTCAGGCAGGGATTCAAAAAAAAGGGATTTTTTCTGTGAGTAAATGCAGACAAAATAGTCTAATAATGATTCCTCGTAACCCGAAAATCCCCTGAAATTAGGCCTAAGCAGAAAGGACAACAAAACAACAAATTAGAAGAAAATAACCACTAATAAGTAAAAATACATTAACAAAATAACAATAAACACTAAAAACACTTAAAGAAACAAAAAGGAAAGAACATACCACCAGCAGCAAGGAAATTTTAAGCTATCGATTGTGATTCCCGCTTATTAAAAACACAAAGCTAACGTATTAAAGGTAAATAGTAATTGTAGTCTCCCAGCGCTATCTATTGATTGATCTAATATGCAAGGAAAGTTCTATTTTTTATTTAAGCCAAAGGATTAATCCCAAAACATACCTTGTTTAATTAAAAAGTTGACATTACAGTAATTTTTAGGAAATTCATTTTTAATTATATTTTTAATGAGGTTATTTGATGCTTCAATATAGGAATTTTTGTTATTGCAAACCCTTTTAATCCTGTTAACTTGTGAAAAAATTAGATTTTTGAAAATTTTAGAGTTTAGATTGGAATGATAGTTACATAGTTATGTAATTTTAAAGTTGAATTCATCCCTTTCGTAGATACCAACTATTGTTTTATCATTAGAAATTTCGATTTTTAAATCCAGAAAGGTAGCCTCAAGTTTATTTTTTATTTATTTCTGTTAGAATTAAATCTTTTGGATAACAATTAGTAACAATATTAGTATTGTCGAAGTTTATCAAAAGTAGGTCATCAATATACCTCCACCCGTTTATTAAATTATATTTAATTATTTTTTTTCTCATAGTAATGTAGGAAAATATTAGCTAAAGCACTTGAGAAAGCTGTTCCCATTGGAATTCCCTTAACTAGTTTATAAAAATTAATACCATTAAAAACGTAATTTTCAGTAATATTAAAATAACATAGCTCTAGCCAGTTATTTTTAGGAATGACATTTTCATTTAAATATTTGTCATATATAAAAGTATTATTATGTATAAATATATAAAAGTATTATCATATATAAAACCTTTATTAATTTTTCATGAGTTAGATTGGTGTATAAATTTTCGAAATCATAAGTATTAAGTTTATTAATGTTGTTATCTTTAAGAAAATTCAGAACTTCTTTGTTACTAGAAATAATAAAGTTGTCTTCATCTTTTATTTTGTCCAGGATAATTTTTAAGTATTTAAAGAAATGTTTACCCGTATAGTAATTATAACTGCCAGTGCTACAGGTTACGAATCTGAATTTTAATGGATTTTTATGAAATTTAACTGTTGGGAATAAATAAGGATAGTTAAAAGAGCAAGTCTTAGTTTTTTTTTTTTTTTTTTTTTTGCGAAAGCTAGCATTTTTTTTATCTAATTTCTTTTTCCCGGTGTTCTTTAACATATAAGTTGCGTTAGAGTTATGTTCATTAATCAAAAGTTCTTTATAATAATATTTATAAATTAAACAGAAATTATTTGCTGATTTATCTATAACTGTAATAACACATTTTTCTTTTTAAATTTTTTATTTCGTTTTTTTAATGTTTTACTAAAATAAATCCCACGTTCTTTAGAGCTGTCAAAATCAGTATTCATTTTAATTTTAATTTCCTTTAAAATTCTCACTTTCCATTCTCCGAAATCTTCCGCGGGCCAGTGGTATTTTCTAGATAATTTAGCAATAAAAACATCCAAATCTTTACCAATAGAAATCAAATTTTGTTATGGTTTATTTTTTCTCTTAATCTAAATTTAGTTCCTCTTCCCATTAAATCTCTTAAAGAGTTGGATTCAATAATTTTTAAATTACCTGTAATAATATGACCTTTATCAACATTTATAAAATCTTTAAAATTATCTACTATAGCAAAAATTTAGATAAAATAAATATAACAGATTGTTACTGTAACAAAGAAAATTTTGTTGTTGCTAACTCTTTGTTGTTAAAAAGATGTTGTTGCTAACTCTTGCCACCTTTTAAAACCGTCCGTATATGTGCTATAAAAAATTGTAAGTGATTTTATAGCTTACGTATATTAAATTTTATTTCTCTCTTCGTAAGATGTTGTACATAAAGTGATTTTTATTTCACTAATAATTTAATGATCATATATTCATTAAATGCACATTTCATTCATTAAATGTATTTAGAAAATTTTCAGAATTTCTAAAGTTGAGGACATTTTGAATTATGTATTTCATAAGAAAGTCACAACTTTTCTTCTCTTAAAAGTATCTCCAACTGTTAATTTATATTATTCATTAATGAAATATAACTAATTGTATATAATGTCGAACCATTTATTAAATGCAATACCAGTGGAAATATATGTGACTTTAATGATAAAAAAAATCATTATATGAATCAAATATATTTTTATTGCAGAAAATTTAATCTTTTTAAATATTTTATATCTTTTGGAAAATAATTTATCGATTATATTATTATGAGCATTCATTCATTTATATTTCAAAATTATATTTGCCATGAGATGTGATTTTCATATAGGTGAATGATTTGAATAGTTGAAATGACTTATTTTATTTTCTATGAATGTTTAGTTGTGCATTTCATAACACAGTAATTTGATTTAGTTTTGAGGTAAAAGCAGATGCAGCAATTAATAATTGTGTTTTCAGTAATGAGTGTAGCTTAAATATGTTTTATAATTTGCTAAGAAATCTGCAATTAGTGATATTTGAATAAAATTCACACCTGATATATAATTTTAATTACTTCTCATTATGCTTTACTTTTTAACAGCTAAATATAAGGGCTTGAATCATCATTAATTGTAAAACATTTGGTTACTTTCATTTTGTTCATCAAAATTTAATTCAAATTTTAATAGATTTTTCCTTTATGTTTCTCGGCTTTCCGATTTATTTTTTTAGTTGTTTGTTGCATTTAATGCTTCCCGAGCACCAAAAATGAAACAACTAAATTATAGTAGATTTATAATACAAAATTAATGTTATTGATAGTTAAACCAACTGTCTGCCATGACGTCTAATTCGTAAACTGCAAGTCGTTAAAGTTCGACACTCATTATAAGTAAAGAAATAGATGGTGCAAAACAAGTTTCGACTCTAAATTTATTATTAAATATTTAAAATACTTACTGCCGGCGTCCTGGCCTAGGGGTATAGCGTCATCCCCGTGATCTAGGCGTCGTGGGTTCGACTCCTGGTTCGGGCATGGTTGTACTCTATCTGTGATGTGCGTGAATGTCCCCCCCCCCCGAGAAGGGGTTGTGCAAGCGAGTGTCTACGTTTTTCTTCTTCATATGAGCTAGAAGTCAGACTTCTGCCCTCGGGTAATCAGGGGTCTTTACCCTCAGAAGCTACTGCGCAAAAACTTGGCTTAAAATAGTCACACGAAAAAAAAAAAAAAAAACATATTTATTTGAAACGAAAATATGCTGCAAGTTTTTTAAATTACCCAAAGGCAATAAAAGGACAAAAATGTAAGTTATAGAAATGTGCCTCATAGTGGCCAATAAGGATTAAACATTTCAACTCTTCTTTCATCATGATCACTTTTCGTCCTTTCAGCTTCCTGATTCTTTTAGCAGAATCTTTCTGCCTCACAAATTTACAAAATTATGCATCCTTAAATTACAGCTGAACTTAATGGGCACCCTGTGTGGCGGAATGCTTTGTAAATCAAGGGAATCGAATTTCATAGCAAATTTTTATAATCTCCTAATCCCCATTGCTAAATAATAATAATGAAAAAACTCCTTTCAGCCATTAAAAACTTTCTAACATTTATGTAACCAAGTCCAGTTATTTCAGATTTATTTCGAACATCGCCATCATTCTAAAAAAGAATAGGCATAACGATCTCGTTTGGGATTCTAGTCACATATTTTAGTAATTCGCGACAACGTCTTCTTTCAATTAAACAGGTTTCAAAAATAAGAAAAATGAGGTGATATTTTATGTCGGGGGAAAAAACTTTTGAAAAGTATGCATCTTTAACAGACATAAAACAGACAAATGTGCAAAACAGATACGGAGATAGAATTCCCTAATATCGACGGTTATTAATCCCAAAATATTGTTTAAAAAACTCCGTACTCAGATGAAACAAAAAATTTTTTACTATGAAAGAAGTTATTTTTTAACAACTTTGTATTAACTCGTTTTCTTGTCTGTCAGTTGTTAGTTAGTTAATTTGTTTGTTTCGGACACATTTTGCAATCGATTTTTAACTATCTTCCGATGAGCCAGAGACTTGAAATTTTAAACGTAGATCAGAACTGGATGACAATGCAATATTAATTCGCTTTCTTGTCTGTTCGGCACACATTTTGCCGAGTACAGCTTAACTGGTAGTTAAAAATCGGTTACAAATTACAAAATCGGTTAATTATTTGAATAAAAAAATTAATATACCAAGCTTTTAAAACGAACTAAAAAGTATAAAGTAACTGTAAATTTCAAACATTCGCAATTACAATGCTTCAGGACAGTCAGACAGTCTATCTATATGCGGTTATAAATCTGAGGCCGCAGTCGCCTGTTGGTACGGTAAGGTTGGTAAGGCTTTGGAACTTGAGGGCGTCAGGTTCGAGACCCGATTCCACGAAGATCCGCCATATAAGCTGTTCTGGTGCGCATTAAATCAGTGGGAGCCAAATGTCTTCTCGCGGGTTTGGTGTGGAAATTTGGAGAGGGAGTGCCAAATCAGGCTTATCCTCGTCATCTGCCTGCGGTTCAAAATGACGAGACCCGTCTCGAAATAGCCCTAACATTGCATTAAAAACGGGACGTTAATATAATTGAACTGAACTGGTTAAAAATCTGCAAACCATTAGAAGATATTATCTTATACTTTTTTATTCCTTTTGAAAATTTGGTATATTAAATTTTTTGTTTAAGAATTTGTGTAAAAACACACACCATTTTATAAGCACAGTCATCTGTTATAATGCTTCATTTCACTAACTAAGCCCCATAGTGTAATTAAGTTCATTTTGCCGCGGTTACCGAGTCAACCCATTTTGGCCATAGTCGGGGGAATTATTGTGATAATGAAAGTGTTAAAACTTCAGCCTCGAAATTTCAATTAACTCTGTTGTGTTGGTCATTTCTAATTTCATTTTTCAACTTACGCTTGCCTCCCTCGTGCGGGTGAACAAGAGGATTCAAACGCATGATGTTATGGGCGTGGAATTCTGCAGAGGGTCTTTACTTTTCAGCTGCAAATTTAAATCGATTTTGGATCAAAATCGCCAACAAGAAGGGGTCGTTTTGAAAGCGTGCATTCTTTTGCTATATTTTGAAAATGAAATCACCCCATTTGCAAAGATTATTTTCGCTTTATTGCTCACGCTACTTTTTACTTTTATTTACACTCACGGTAATTAAGGGTCGATATCTATGAAGTTATTTCTGATGATGGAATGATCTTCGCGAGCGTCTGGCCTATTTTAAATTCGCGTTTAGAAATGAAATGCTCTTGCGTTAGAGTGCCATGAGCATTTGACATTCAGCTCAACTGGCATATGCATTATATTCTAATTACTATTAAATACTACAAGATCTGTATGATATGAGGCCTCCTGCGGCTTCAAGAATGACGTTAATATATTTACCGTTCTAGTGAAGATACTAAATACATTTATTAGTTTGTAGATTATCGTTGCTAGAAATTGAAAATAGTGGGAATGCAAGGGATTGGAAATAGAACTATAATTAGATTGACATCATAGAAAAAATAATGCTTTGTGTTTGAAGAAAGCAGGTGATTTTCGGATGGTTTCGTAATTATCATTGACAGACAACAAAGCAAGAAGAAATAAAGAAAAAGCAGATTTCAATATATTCAGACAATTTTTAGGGAAGCAGAAGATTATTTTTAGAAAAAGGAATAGGTACGAGCCTTATAACTTTATTTAAGTTAATATTTTATAGCATTTCTTAACATGGGCGTCATGTAATCTCTATTAATAGAAAGATAAATGTGTTAGAT
Source organism: Argiope aurantia (assembly GCA_026543865.1). Taxonomy (NCBI): domain Eukaryota; kingdom Metazoa; phylum Arthropoda; class Arachnida; order Araneae; family Araneidae; genus Argiope; species Argiope aurantia. Next base: position 202,277 of record JAPMOR010085603.1, on the reverse strand, counting down.
CTCTTCATCACGTACCATTTGACCCACAGTGATCAAATTTGGCACATAGATACCTTGAAAGATGAAAATGTGATTCTTGGCGTGATTTCTTTTGAATTATGATTCTAATGAATTACAAATCAAGTTGAAGTTTGGGGTTTTTACGCAATAATTTCCGAAAACATCATTACATAAAAATAAATTTTACATCGTTTCAAAATTTAAAAAATTATCTTTTTATCTATATCTATTTAATAAATTGTAATTTTGTAAATTTTTCCAGAATTTTGGCTATTTTTAAATTTTTTTGCTTAATTTCCAACACTATTTTTGATATTCGCCTTGAAATTCAAAATTATATATATATATATATATATA